>KZ807197.1:430220-455872 GCA_000696205.2 Oncopeltus fasciatus | reverse complement strand
CTCTCGGAACACAAATACCAAAAATTAAATTTTATACCTTTCAAAATCAATAAACTTTTTCTCAATGCTAATCAAATGAAGATTTTAAATTTATAAAAATACTTATTTTCTAAATAAAATTTATAGAACAATTGTTCTACCTCAAAGAATTCCACCTCATCATATTTCAGGCAAAAAAAATGTATTTAACTGTTTACAAAAGAAAGCATAAATAAGGAATTTAATTTTCATTTATTAATTTTTCAGGAAAATGTAAATATTAGAATATTCAGTGAGGAGACCTTTTCTTTTTGTTTATAAATATTTTATTTGGTTGTGGTATTTTATCCCACGTAAATTTTAAACGATTAATGAGAGGGAACAGACATTTTTATTCTGTTCCCTCATATTAACTTTTATTTTTGTGTGTGCACTGCACTCTCTATCCCACCTGTTCTTGATTACTATATAATGTTTTGAAATGACCTTATTTTTAGCTTCTCTTAAGTTGGATCAGGGTGAAGATTCAAACAGATGATTTGAAAAAAGTTTTCACGTCATGGAACAAACCTGAATAGTCACATTTCTTAACGGAATATAGTAAAAGAACCAATATAATTTATATGAATTAGCCGACATTAATAAATAATAAATGCATGCGGAACAAGATCAAATGTCAGCAAAATTTAGGAAAGATCAGTATAAATATATTGCTTTAAATAGACTCAAATTTAAATGAAACAAATTAATGTTAATATAGAAAACATGCACATTAGACAACATTAGTTGTAGATGGAGTAGATTGCTGTGAGTATCGGGGTCGGGGAGTTAACACACGTGTGTGGCCCTACATCCCCTCCACCCCCATTAAGTAGAGGGCGATTTAACAGTAGAGCTAGCAGATTTTAATATTCTACTTCCACCAACGCCACGGGTAGTGTACATTCTACAGCAGAACTCGTAGTTCGCTCCGGGGGTCCTCATGAAGCTGAAAATCCTTCGACATTATCCAACACTTAACTGCTGACTATGCAATTTCATAGAGTTACAATGTTGATATACTGAAATGTGAACTCCGTAAATAATGCATAAACCTGCATTATACATATAACAATCCCACTGGAAAATTTATACTTAATTAAAAGTTACATCATTTTCACTTAAGAATATAATATAGATGGAGGTTCGTTGGCCGTCGAGTCTTATGCTGGGGAAATCTCAAATTTACTGAAAGTGAGTCACTTTAGCTCTACACTCTAGATGTGACCATAAACGTCTCTCCGTGACATCACGATCGCCATACAAGTTAAGTCGAAACGTCAGCAATTAAATAAAAAAATTACCCAACAATTTTGGAATATTTTATATTTCTGATCCTGTTCGAAACCCCGACTTATTTCTCCAGCTTAAAAATATTACTACAATCATTAAAATTATATCATTATTTTGGAAGCTTAGCTTAGCTAAAAGGATTCGTTCAGTTATCCCAAGCCTGAATAAGAGAAGGAATGCCTACTCAGTGAGAAAGGTATTTAGAATATGCTAACTATCTTTCATAGAACCTTCTTTCATCAATGAAGTTGTGTGAGAGAGAAAAAAATTTTAATTATAAACTAGCAGCAATAAAATGAACTGTATAAAGTTACATTTCGCGGAAAATAATATTCCGAAAATAGACCCAGTCCAAATGGAAACCAGGAACGAGTTCGAAAGATAGAATAAATAAAGATACAACAAAAAACAAAGATACAAAAAAAAGTACGTAGATACAACTCAGATCAAGATATACAATATTGAAAAACCATTGAACACGGTATAGGTGGAAGTGGCGAGCCCAGGATTTACTACAAGTTTTGTTAGGCAAAATATATTTGTGTGTGTGTGTGTGTAAGAAAGACGAAATTTACTAAAAGCCACATTATGGTACTGCCAACTTTAATATCTAGAACAATTTTTAGTGCAAGGGAACAGAATAAAAAATCTAACTGGTTCGAGTCCTCGCTGGGACAGTTAGATTTTTTATACTGTTCCCTTACACTAAAATTGTTAAAATTTACATTGTGGGATTAAATACCACAAAAAAAATTTATAAAATTAAAAAAGTCTTCAAATCAGCTTGAAAATGTCAGCTCCTCCGAGCATAAGACGATATATTCGTCGGCCACGGAGGTTAGAATCTCGACATTAGTACGGGGAATTAAATGACTTATTAGACTTATCCTGGTAGTATAAATGGTAAATGCACCGGCCCGGATAGCAGGAGATCTAGGTTCGAGTCCTGGCTGGGACAGTTGGATTTTTTATTCTGTTCCCTAGCAATAAAAATTGTTAAAATTTACGTGGAATTAAATACCACAATGTATAAGGTTAATATCTAGATTTTCATCTGGAAAATCAATTTAAAATGATCCATAAATTTGATATTGCAGACTTCTCAACAACAAACAGAATTATTTCTTCAATTGATTTATTTTAATATATATTTTTTATATAANACACATATTTAGAAAAATTTAAGAATACAATTTTGAGTGTAGGGTGGACCTCCGAGTTATTAAAAAAGATAACCGAAATTCAGTAAAAGGGTTTTCTATTGCAAACAGTTGAACTAAATATATTATATTATTATTTTATCAATGAAGAAAATATTTAAATGGTACTCAACCAGCAACATTAGTGATTTTATAGTGAATTTTCTGATTCTACTTTCCGAAACCAAATTCTAAAGCATCCTGGATTGTTTTCAGTTCAATTTGATAATAATGATTTCATATGAGGAAAAAGGTGTTATGAGACAATGAAAATGGAGAATGGAAATAAATAATTTGTGTAAATCTAGACTGATCCAGGTTAATTGTAGTGTGATAAGATCTTCACAGCCTGCTTGATATGGGGCACTTGTAGCGCATTCACTTTCAGGGCCGTGACATCTAAAGTGGTAACCCAGGTTTCCCACACATTCACTAGCTGCATGCATGGCGAGGAAATGGGAGTCGTTCGTGGTGGCTTGCTTAGTTCTTTCTGAAGGCAAGTACCTAACTGGAAGCATTAACAGCTATTCCTGACAAGTTTTGTCGGTTTCTCTAACCTCTCTTTCGACCACTAATGTTAGGTTATGGAGAGAGAGGCTATCAACAGCTCGCCATCCCATTCTAAGCACACATGGCTCTGGGTAAGCTTATACTCCTAGAAGTAGGACAGCCTTGGGCGATAACTGAACCCACAGAGGAGTGATTGAGAGGCCCGTACGAACTCCTCAGTTTCAGATTTCCCCGTACGAGCATTACGATAGTTTCAGATTATTCCATGATTCCACGTTTCTTCAAGCGTAAAACATAGTATTTAGAAGGGAGGTTGTGAATATTTCGTTTGATTACAATTGGGATTTTTCGGGACCGATTGATATTGTTAAAATTATCATTTTTGAAGAATGGCACATATCCACAGAATAAGTAAAGCCATTCGCCTAACCTGGTTCTTCATCGAAACAACAGAGATAATTTCAAAGCTCCATTAATGTCTCCCTACTTTTAGAATATACCCAATTCCATAAGAGCTTGATTAAAAAGCTGCAAAAGTAGTATTAAGCTAAAACTTAATTAAATTAAACACTAAACTCGAAGTTAAAATTCCATATAACAGGCAAATGGTTTCACCTATTGACCAAGCGATTGCGTGGTTTTGACTAGTGCCTCCAAAAAAACATTTTCTTAGTTCTGGTCATAAATCCACAGGTAGCACCGAAAATAATTGCTATATAACTAAACTCCAAAAGTAATTCATTACTAACCAACAATCATAAAATTAATAATTTAGCACTGCCAAGTTATTATATATATATATATGTACATGAATGTATGTATTTATCGCCTTTATCAAGGAGGAACTTGATATACGAGCATTAACTCTCGATATATTAACTATATATACGAGCATTAACACTAACGGAAGTTAACTCAAGTGCCAACAGGTATATATAGCTATAACTGCGAGACGGTTCAACCTGTAAATGTCTTTTCGTCATACTCAAACCTAAGGACAAAACAAAATTGCGATAATTGTTCTTTTAGTGCTCGTCATCTTCCGCAATAGTCTTTAAAGTAACTCTACACACATAATGTTATCAAAATACCATAGTGGCTGCAGGTTTATTGAAATATATATTTATGAAATTCAGTAAATGACAAATGTATTAATATTGTTGTTAGAAGCTTTAATCAAGTTGAAATCGATTTAAATGGGACATTCTGAAACTTTATCATTAGATCTCGATTCTTTACTAAATTATATCCAGTGACTGAAATATTTTCTTCGCCACAATAGATCTAGCTATTCTTAACTCAGTACAATATTTCCTTCAGACTATCTACAGCAATAGATTCTTAATATTGGAAACAGGAGGGAGGGGGTACGTACTGAGTGGGTGATTTCTTGAAGTGATATTAAGAGTTTTTTATTATTCATTTATAATACATCATATAATATATAGAGATGTGTATTTATATATTATTCAATCAAAAAATAAAATAAAATAATTTATGAACCTTCTTTCATCAATGAAGTTGTGTGAGAGAGAAAAAAATTTTAATTATAAACTAGCAGCAATAAAATGAACTGTATAAAGTTACATTTCGCGGAAAATAATATTCCGAAAATAGACCCAGTCCAAATGGAAACCAGGAACGAGTTCGAAAGATAGAATAAATAAAGATACAACAAAAAACAAAGATACAAAAAAAAGTACGTAGATACAACTCAGATCAAGATATACAATATNCAGAAATATATAATTTAAAAAAAAGTCTAGGCACCATTAAATACAAAATAAAATGTAGTACAAAAAAGAAAAAATATAGAAATAACAATTAAGATAGAATTAAACAATGTAAAATTTTGAATGACCAAATTTTATTTTCTTCTTAGCAAAATAAATGTAGCAGTACGTTTAATAGACGTGCCAAAGAATCAAAATGAATTGTTTACAATCATGGAAGGGCAAGAAAACGGATAATTAATATCAGATTGAGGAAAAAATACAATCAACATTTATAGAAAAATAGAAAATAGAATTATTATAATTCATTATTTTCTGTTTCTTCAAGTGATTTGGATACTTGCCTTTTAACCCGGGAATGATCTTCGGAAATAAAATGCACAGATGTGTTTAGGCTACAAATAGAGTATATCAGATAACACATATCCTTGAAAACCAGATTGTTCCTGAAGGACCAGAGTGGGTTTTGATTTGTGTCTGGTTTTAAGGAAAGCCATTAATCCCATATCCAATTATTTGAATACAATACCGCTGATCTACTGCTCCGTCTCAACCAACTTATCATCATTATTTTTTTTTTAAATAAAGCCTCCAAATTTTTTTTTAAATTAAAGAAACCGGAAATTCGTTTCCTTTTGCAGATGGATGATTTTAAATGGAGATCAAAGTAAAAAAATATGAATATCTTCTTTACTAAAAATTAAATAAGAAAATATCTATGAAACATAATTTGTAATAAATGCAATTCTCTAACATTTCCATCCAGGAAAATTTTTTAAGAAAAACACATATTTAGAAAAATTTAAGAATACAATTTTGAGTGTAGGGTGGACCTCCGAGTTATTAAAAAAGATAACCGAAATTCAGTAAAAGGGTTTTCTATTGCAAACAGTTGAACTAAATATATTTTGGTTGTAACTCAATGCAGAGAAAGGCAGTTTCAAAGAGAGAGCGAAATTTAATATCGAGATAAATATTATTTTTTGTGGTATTTAATCCCACGTAAATTTAAACAATTTTTAGTGCAAGGGAAATGAATAAAAAATCTAACTGTCCCAACCAGGACTCGAACCTGGATCTCCTGCTCTTTCTTTTCCCGGTCATTTAAACAGCTTGACAATGTCAGCTCCCTCGAGCATAAGACGATATATTCGTCTGCCACGGAGGTTTGACTGTCGACACTAGTGCGGGGAATTTAAGAGCTTATCAGACTTGTCTCAGAAGCATAAATGGAAAACGCACCGGCCCTGATAGCAGGAGATCCAGGTTCGAGTACTGGCTGGGACTGTTAGATTTTTTATTCTGTTCCCTTTGTTTAATATCGAGATTTCATTCGAAAAAGTATTTGATAGGTTTTAAATGTAGATATCTAAAGATTACGATTTATAGAAATTTTACGAAGGATTCTAAAAGAAGGTTCTTCTAAATATAATTACGAAGTCGGATCTCCCTACACACCATCGTTTCCTTCCAAGCCAGTCTAGATTATAGCTTAGTGGTATGTCTTATACGTTCATGACCCCTAAGGCTTATAAAATACATAATTTACTCCTACTTATGTCTTTATATGAAATGTGGGAAACGTGGTTAGTATTTTTTCCCTCTACTTTTTGAGGAAATCAAGAGAAGCGGGTAATAAAGTTAATTATTTGAAAAAAAAGAGACATCAGGAGAATTTGTAGCCCTAGATATTATTAGTCGATGTTTTATTGTCGGGGTTTGGTCAAGGCAGGTATAAAAGATACAATTTATAAAAATGTGCATTTTTTAAATTGTATTTTTTTTTTAATCTAACCAAACCCCAACAATAAAACATCTACTTAAAGAGACACCGTTTACGCACACCCGTCTGTGCTACATCTTTCTAGGCTTGTTTTAAACAGAAAAAAATGACTCAACTCTGAAATCATAGGATTTCTTGAATCATTAAGTAATAATATAAGAAGTTTAGAAATGAAGAATTTTCTAGAAAGAATTTACCAATTTTGCCATACTCCAGACATTGTAAAAAAAATATTTTTATGTCAATTTTCTGGCGAGTAAACAATACGATATTTTTACAAGGGTCTAAAACACATATTTTATCCACGAAAAAAAAAAAAATTTATATTAGGCAAAATATATATATTTCATTAGGGAACATAGATCATTAAAAAAAATTCAAGAAAACAAACAGATAAAGTGAGAATTAAAAATCCCAAATTCAAATCCTGCAAGAGGTTGAATATATATTGCTCGATTTATGAAGCTTGGTTCGTATAATATAGCACCCCATTTATCAGGGAACGATATGTGACAGGCTAAAACATTTACAAGGGCGATTTTCATGATAAAGCTTATTCTTCTCACATCCAACCCATTTAACTTACTCTATTTTGAATTTATTTTTATTTACATCCCAGGATAGAACATTAAACAACCCGCTTGAACTTCAAGCAAGTTTTATGGAATTATTTGAGAATTAACATTACTCACACACTAAATATTCTTCTAATTTTATTGGATGATGGGGGGGGGGGGGGGAGTATACTATAAATCCATAGGAAATTATAAATTATTACAATCCCTATTTATTATTATTATTTTATATTGATTGTTATATTTGAGATAAAGTCTATCGTCTGACTAGATACTACATCTTTGAAAAGTGGACTGTACATCTTAAAATCCTTAAAATTCAAATTAATAAATTACACAAGAATATAAAATAAACAGAATTTAAATATTAAAGTATAATTTACATACATATAATTAATTATGTATATTTTAACAAAACTTTTTAAATTAATTACAATAAAAAATTGTTATTAGTTAAATTTAATTACTTGTAATTTAAATTCGTAAAAATATGTATAACATAAATGTTATGTAACTACAATAAATAAACCATGCCATTAGAAAAACTAAGATATTAAATCTTTATTGAAAACTGGGACTTCCACTGAACGTCTCTTCAACAATTACAGCCTCATCCAACGATTAGTACATAGAAGCTCAAATACCAAAATTGAGTCCCCAATGTTAGGAATAGAGGGAGCCACTATATCGTCCTAGTCACCTTCTTAAATATCTTTCTTAATAGACATAAATTATAACTAATATAAATATATGCATTTTTCAGAAGTTTGCAAAAGCTGGTAATTGTTTGAATAGTAAATTTTACATCTATTATGTCTCAATCATTTATATCTGTTGATAAGGAATACATTTATGACTTTTCAATGAAAATTAATAAGATGCGGACGCTCGGGGACCTGTAAGCTTGTATGTCAGCCTGTGTGTGTGTTTATGTTTGACTATATCAAATATAATGGAATGGAAATATCGATATAATATCCAGTTCCAGGGTTCACACTTACGCTGGACGCCGGTGAGGCGACCTATAGAGCAAAGAGAGGCTTGCCCCAAAGAACAAGAAACCTCATAACAGAAGCGGAGGACGTCGAAACCGAGCACCCGGAAGAAAGAAAGCAAAGAGTGCGCCTTGCAACTTACGAGACCAGACGTGGATGGATTCTCCGAAAGGAGAAGTCACTCGAAAATGGTTCCCGAATATCAACGCACGAATAAGCTGTACGTTTATTAGACCCGACCATTGGACGACCCAGCTCTTATCAGGACATGGAGCCTTCAAGGCGAGGCTCCACTTCTTTAAAAGATCTGACTCCCCGATCTGCGACAAGTGCGATAGCGGGGAGCAAGAAGATGTCTGGCACGTCCTGTTCAGATGTCAGAGTCTCGAGCATGCGAGACTCCGCCTGTGCAGGCTATATATGACTGGAGCCCAGAGCCAAGGTACTTCATTAAGAGCGAGGAAAACTGGGGAAAACTTTTAAAATTTGTAGAGGAGTGGAAAATGTCCTCCGATGCCCATTAGCCTCGCGAGGACAGAGAGTACCTCTAAATAGACCAAAGGAAAAAAGAAGACCTAGAGAAACCTCGACAGGCAATGCCCCATCAGGGGCCGCCTAGAAGGAGGAGTTTTAGTGGGTAACATGACTCATTTGAGCCATGAGTCCCACAGTATTCCCCAATATGGGAGTCCGCATAAAGCGTTTCTCCTCCTTCAAAAAAAAAAAAATAAATAATAATAATATTCAGTTATTTTCTCGTCAAAACTCGTACATTGTTTTTGGTCGAATTAATAGTCCTCTATTTTCTGAGGAGTTCATCATAAAAATTTAAAATTAACTTAATGAAGAAGAAGGTTTTATTACTGATTGTGATAATTTACGCTATATTCCTCTTGATTAATAATGATAATTTATCACGACAAGTCGGAAACTAAACACCCTCGTACGTACTACCTCTATACACAATGTTTCTTACATTAATTTTGTGGTGTGCTAAGATAAATAGCTGTCTATAAAGTGCTGTAGTAACTACTTATAACAGCAAATACACTATATACATACTAGTGCATTTACATACTAATTGTTCTTAAATGTGACTAAAAATAGTAGCTATGACTGGTTAACTATACGTATATGTTTCGGAAAATATGATACATTTCTATCATAGTCAAATACAGTGGGCCCAATTGTCTCAGATCTGAAATATTTTATACACTTTAAAGTTTCTACTAAAGTGTTTTAGGACAGCTCTGAGGGGCCTACAGATATTGGACACAGTGTACTGAAAATTTATTTATTTGAATTATAGGTCTGGTGAAAGTCGAAGACAGGTGTGTCCGGACAATGTAATTAAATGTAGCGAAATTCATTAACACTTTTTTATAGCCTGTATGCATACCTGTAAATTTCTCCTGTCTGGTGGTTTGCAGAGTGCTCTAATGAAGTGTGGGTCGATAAAATCTGTCATGGCATGCCGCCCGGAATGGACAAATAATCATGTCCACTCGCACAGATACTGAAACAAAAACAATGACAAATCATAAGACTCAAGAAACATATAAAACAACAATAAAGAATAACTGAAAAGGGATAGAATATATCTGTAGCAGTCCTTAATGTATTTTTATTAGTCTATCTTTCTTTCTTAAGTACAAAAAAAAACAAAAAAAAACAAAAAAAAAACACCTTTGTTATGGATTGGTATTTAGCATCACCTATTTTTCTTTATTCTCATAAATTTTTCTTTGTACATTTATATACATATACTATCAAAACACAAATTTTGAGAAAAAATAGGTTCTTGTATCTGTTGGTAGTATTGCTTTCTTCGAGTCATTTATTCCCTCCTTCTACGGTCTAATCCGACAGGAATCAATGAAATACATGGCAAATTCAAGTGTTATTTCACTGTGCACACACAGCTTTTAACTCATAGAGTCTAAGAACGCAAGCCATTATACCTATAGTGAGAGCCGACGCGGGAAAATATATGCTGCCTACCAGTTTCAGAAATAAACAACTCAAGTAATGAGCTTATGATTGAGAAGAAAATAAACCGAAGAGCAGGATGATGTTCAAATGTAAGGGCATTCAACTTCTAACACGAGTAAGTCATTAGTCCTCCTTATAAAGCGCACACTCACACATCACTTATCATTCCTTTGACAAGATACATAACGTTTTTTAGCGAGGGAGAAGAGGAAAATATTCATCTTCAAAACAAATTAAAAAACCAAAAATTACCCAAAGAACCTTATTTGAAATAAAAATAGAAGTCAATGATCTCTCTCTCTCTCTCTCTCTCTCTCTCTTTATAATATTTAGTAAATGCTAAAAAAAATAATTTAATACAAGTCCAGAATCTTCCAATTCATAATTCTCTTGGATACAGGGCCATAGCTTAAAATTACGCATCCGTAATTCAAGTAACTTGAAATATGTAATACACAAAGCAAAGAGAACAGAGAGAGAGTGAGAGAGCGTGAGAGAGAGAAAGAGAGCGCGAGAGAGAGAGAGAGAGAGAGAGAGAGAGAGAGAGAGAGAGAGAGAGAGAAAGAGAGAGAGTGAGTAAGTGAGAGAGATAATAATCTGGTTTTGTTTATACTATCCATTTAATATTGTCGAAAATGCATTGTTTTTTATTGTTTTGTTTTATATTTTTACTATCACTTAATGTTACAGGTATCCCCAGGTTCGATTTTGCTCAATAGTGAACGAAAACTAATATTTAAAAACTAGATGCCTGGATGACGAAAAACTGTAAACTTTGGCCTGTAGAGTGTCTGTCCACACGCTCACATATATTTGACTATGGTTTTTGGAATCTACTAAATAGAATTGGAGAAAGTACTGAAAAATAAATTTAAAGAAATCTGCCATGAGAACAACTTCAATAAGTACAAGCCATCGGAATTGGTTAAAATGCAACTTCAAAACATTAGTCGCTAAGGCAAACAATTCAGGGTCGGTATGGGTCTCCGCCCAGAAACATTTAAAAATTGCTATACCTTAAGAGAGTGCCCGTAGTGTAGAGGACCAAGTTTATGCTTGTGCAAGATGAAGCAGACTGTTCCAAGTTTATATCATCGACTGCCATTAAATCTATCCAGGAGTACTGGGTTCGTATCCACACAGCAGCCGCTTTTAGCCCCTGAATCCCAAACGAAAAGAGGGCTCTGCACTAGCGTCTTTCTCGAGGAAGGCAAACACTGCTTTGGCGTAACAATGAGTCTGGAAGAGAAGTATGACGTCCCAGGAGATTTATGAGATTAGGAGACAAATCATCTGAAGAGTTAAACCGCCAAAGATAACACAGATCTTTCAAGGTTAGCAAAGGTTTAGAGAGGGTGAGAATATACTGCTCTTGAAAGCATCCTGCTCCTCTTCTCATGGTTCACAAACATTGGAATTTAATGCAAAAAAAATTTGGATGGAGTAAACACATGTGAGTGATAAAGATTAGTTGATTTTATAAAGTCATAAAAACCCATGGAAGAAAATAGAAAATAATTCTAAGATGATTTTAGTTGGGGTTCGGTCAAGGTAATTTGAAAATTTCTTACATAGCTTTCTACATTCATACTCTTGATATCACATTATATTATTGCAATTCTTTATTATACTAATTTTAATTATTATTGTACTCTCATGACATTGTATTTCTACAGCCCTGAAGATGGCTTGCAATGTAAGCCGAAACGTTG
This sequence comes from Oncopeltus fasciatus, assembly GCA_000696205.2. Lineage (NCBI taxonomy): Eukaryota > Metazoa > Arthropoda > Insecta > Hemiptera > Lygaeidae > Oncopeltus > Oncopeltus fasciatus. Next base: position 444,062 of record KZ807197.1, on the reverse strand, counting down.
GCAGATAATCCTTTATTAAAAAATACATTTTTTAAATTTGTGTTTTTTTGGATCTACCTTGACCGAACCCCAACTAAAATCATCTTAGAATAATATCTACGGTCAACAAACTTACCTTTTAAATAGAAAATAATGGAAAATTTAAGGGTGGTTGGAGCAATTGAAAATGAAAATCCAGGTTCTACCCATATCCAAATTTAGTTTTTATATTAGAATGTTAAAATTCATTATAAGGCAGTTAATTATCAAATAAACTATCTTAAACGTGGAAAATGTCTATTAGTGAAAGTAAAGCATTTCTCGCAAAGGAGACACGTAAGGCCGGTGAAGATATGTTCACCATATCCGATTCAGGAGTCGGTTCATCGGGTCAAGAGCTGAATGAATGAGGGAAATCTACTGAAAGCCTTGGCCGGCTGATCTAGTCGCATGCATCTAATAAGAGTGAGGCTCTGGAGGTAATGTGGAAGGTCAGAGTAGACTTCCAAGAGAGAAAGAGTCGGACCGTTAGTTCTTCGATATACTCGTTCACCGTTAGAGCTTTTACATCGGCTGCAGATGGACTCAGCCCTCCCCCCTCGCAAACAGAACCAAGAACAAAACGAAATTATGCAGAAAACATAATATGGGATCCAGGTGACACGATGTCCTCTCTCGTCTTCATGATAGCCCTGAAGATGACTTAGGATGTAAGACGAAATGTAAGCAGATTATTTAAATAATTTTAAAAAAATACACATTTTTTAAAGTGTATTTTTTGGATCTACTATGACTGAACCCCAACAAAAAAAAATCTATTAAAAGTCAAGTTATTTTGAGAGTCATGTCATGGTGCGAAAATAAACAAGCTCACAAATAAGACAGAAATACAAAAACATGAGTAACTGATAACAAATGTCAGTGATCACTCTTTACTGAATGTAAATATCTATGATAACATGGTTAAGTCTGTCAGAGGGCAAGGAAAGTAATACATTTTTCTTTATAGTTTTTGCTAAGGAAATTGCAGCTATTACTTCAAATATAATTTATTATTACTATATTTTATGGTTTATATACTTGGCCCAATGTAAGACAAACTATATAAAAATGTAATTATTTAATTGAAGTAGTTTTCATTTTCCAACGGACGCTCATTCACTCAACTCAACATGCCGTAATGAGCTATGCTCTTCAATATATTGCTGCTCGCATTCGGACAATGTAGAACAGTTCTGTTAGTCTCCAAGTGAAGATGAGGGGGACTGAACCCTTGAGATTGAAAACGTAGAAAATAAGGGGAATAAGAGAATAAAATTGATTTTTCAATATTTTCTTCCATTTTTCTTGTATTTCAAATTTTATATTATAAAATAACACTTGCTTTTAATGAGATGTGAAAAAAATATGCTTTCTCCTTACCAAAAATGATCAAGAATTTTAAAGTTTATATGTAAAATAATATTTGCATAATAATAATATTTTCAATCTGGTGCTAGAAAAAGAAAATGATATATTTTTTCTTTTTTAAAGTGTTTCACTCCAATTATAAACATCCATGGCTCAGAGACAAGCTATGATATCAAACGGATCCCCTCAGCTATCCCGGCACCTCCCACAATTTTTTGAAATTCTTATTTTTTTAGGAGGAGGAATTAGTCTGGGTTCGGTCAATGGTTTATTAAATAAAAACAAATTGGTTATTATGTTGTCATTTTTTCCACTTCATTTATTTATTTGAGAGGAAACTCACTTTACTGTATTTAAAAAAATCATATTATTATTATTAATTATTTGCTTAGCAAAATTTATTTAAATTATTGAGAAGAATTTATATTGCAAGCCAGGATATTGCAGAAATTGGCTAGCTAATACTTTGTAAATCCCTTAAGACATGTTAAAAGGATGGAGCCAATAATAAATAATTAATGACTAATGATAAGTGATTATTAATAAATAATTTTAACTTTTTTCTTCTGAATGTATCTTATCTATCGCAAGTATCTTTCACTAAGAATGCACATATATTTAACTTAATTTTTGAAAGAGTAATTATATGACCTTTTATTGCTAACTTCATTAATAACCACTTTACTTTTTTGTTAATTATAATTTAAAATAAATAAATTGAGAAAAATAAGGAAGAAGAAATAAGCAAGAAGAAATATGCATCTAATTAAACGCTGCAGCGATCAAAGAGAAGGACGAAGAGGAAGGAGTCAATGCAGGTCCCTGGCGCCCTACAATCAATAACAGAATGCCATCGCCAAGAGCCAAGTTAGGTCCAAATCAATAGCATAGCTGACATAACTTCAGTTACATAATATACGAGTATGTTATTTCGAAAAACTTCACATTCCTTAAGAAAAGTGGAGTAAACGCAGGTAAGAGGATAATGACCAAGTGGAATTACCATATATGAAACATTTCAACGCGTCAAATAGCCAAGAGTAAACATAAAAGTCCGTCACGTAGGAGCTGCGTGATAAAAGCAGATTTCCCATTTAGCTCTAAATAAGATTAAATGGCGAAATTAAATATAATCAGCCGAAGACCTTATTCTTCGATCGAGACAGGTAAAAGCCGAGATAACCTCATTCTTTGATCGAGAATGGCTAGGAAGGAAGATCTTACCCATTGAATTACATTCGTAAATATCTTCCTAACTGAAACAGAGATAATTCCGGATAGAGATCTTGAACATTCAAATAGAGTGCAGTAAAATATTTTTAGACACAAATATTTACAGATTTTATATAAATAAATTTTGTACCTGCTTCATAAGTAGCTAGTTACCTCGTTACTCATTATTTTAAAAAAACCCGAAGGATATACTAGGTAAACTGGATGTTTCATATCTATATTCGTAACTTTGTTACAAAAAAGTTTGTTGAATGTCCTTTCCAAGAAAATGTATGACTCGTCAATTTCTACTCGTTTCCAAAATGTATTATAAATAGCTAATAACAAAGTAGTCAAAATAATAATATATAGATCACATTAATTCATAGAAAACCAAAGTATATGTTCCCGATAAATATATAATAATCATAATTTAAAAGATTACATATACAAAACACATTATACATTGAAACCTAGTTGTATTTATTCTTATATTTTTTTACATTTTTCACTGACATGATAACTAATGAAAAATAAATTTCCGGATGAATGACACAGTTTTAGTGAGGATAGAGATTATTTTTATGCCAATATAAACGATATTTTTTTTTTAATGAAGTTTCTTTCACCCCATTTGAGCAGGGAAGCGGAACGTGAAGGATCTCGATGTGGGGGAGATTCCTTCAGGGGAGAATCTTGCTCCAGGACAAATAGTAAATGCAACGACAAGTTGCTCTCTACCGCGCCATCACCCTTCGTCATTTCCTGGGTTCACGGATCCGTAGACACCGCTTCCGCCCCAAGGAGCCGCCGACTGGCGTGTAATAATAGATAGGGAAGGGCTCGTAATGACTGCTGTTGAAGAGGGCCCGGACTCCACCAACAAGGGGCACTAACTTGTTTGAGGACGGCTTTACACAATGCCTAACAGCACAGTGTATAAGAAAACCAGAAGAGACACTGACTCGCGATAGAATTACATAAAGAGACTGCAATGGAAGCATACTCGTCATTATTGGAAAGAACAAGCCATGTCACAAACTATCAGGTAAAAGTCAAGTGGTGTCTACGATAGTCTAACTTTCATATTCCCTTATTACAGGGGATGTCACAGTCCTTGAATTACAATTGCAACTACAGTGTTTATATGGTTGGATGTTCGTTGGCCGTCGAGTTTTATGCTGGAGAATTTAGTCAGGGTTTCAGCCAGAATCAGAAAAATAAAATACTCCAAAATTGTTGGGTAATTATTTTATTATTGCCGACATTTCTACTTATCTTGTAAATCATCATCAGGGCGATGTCTGGAAATATTTCCGGGAATTGGTTTATGGTACTTATGAAGCTTTATAGCAGTTTACCTCTGCACTCTGAGACTTGATCATAAACCTCCCTAAGATCTCTCCAGACAACACTATCCACCACCCTGAAAACGACTTACAGTTAAGTCGAACCGTCGGCAATAAATAATTATCCAATAATTTTGGAGAATTTTATTTTACAATATTTAGGGTATTTAATATTCTTATGCAAGCAATCATTTCTTCATAGTTTTGGTTTCCCTGAGGAGAAAGGACGACATTCCTCGTTCGTTTATAAATTCGAAAATAATGAGGTTCGACGTTAATAAATAATACAGATCTTTTTGAAAGTGTTCGGTCACACTAGATTAACGTTACTAACAGTATATGTTATCAGCCAAACAAAATAGAAGACGGCAATGGCAGAAAATTGCATCACAGGCTTTAAATCCATCTGAACCGCCATCAATATGAAACTTCAGCCATCTCAAGTTTGTCCAACTAGTCTCGGATTTTGAATTCGTAGATTGGATCAAAACTCTTCAGATATGACTCCTGCCCAAAAGAGCTGGCAGAACAAAAGTGTCCAGACAATGTGAAGACAGGATTCATCAGCGTCTTGTAGGGCTGTTTCCTCCTGCGCCTAGAGATATTCCAACGTTTCGGCCCTTAAGATAAGGTCAAAGTAACATTTTCTTGCATATATTATGGGTAGCTGTATATCTGGATATGAACCGTTTAATTTCTTGCAACCCTAAGTATTTAACCTAAATACACTCGCAACAAATTCACAAAATTGTCTTTAATTAATACGATAAGTACCTTTATAAATCCATGATGTGAACAGTGGATTATGATTCATTTATATGTTTATAGCATGTTGTCTTCTTTACTTTCCAAAAAAAAAAATTTAATTATCCCTAATCCTATAGGTTTGTACAAGAAATTATAACAGTCAAAAACAATATATTATTGTCTGTATAATAATATAGATTATTAAATACATAAATGTTTTTATAGATGACGAAAATAAAAATGAGGTTATTAATATAGATGGAACACTTCATACGTTCATACATGATTAACTTACAAGTTTTCGGCTGTATAGATCAATATTAATATACAAAAGCACTTCCCCAAAAACATTTTAGAATCCCCCACATAAACCTCAGGAAACCTTGAGAGGTGACAATGGTTCTCACGTGGCCTAGGCAAGAACGGAATCTGCTTGGAAATGAAAACACATTATGACTTGCGGTTAGAGAAATATGTTGACTATGATTTGTGGTTAGCCTCTCGTTCACAAGGGTGTTTTGTCTGGGGTCGCTTAAACGGAAATTACTACTTTCCTGAAGGCCTCACGATCCACACATAGGCGCATACCGCTTTCTAGAGCGAAAGGCTCTCGTTAAATTATTAGCTTCAACAGTGATCCGAGATAAGCAAGCACACTCAGTAGAGTTAATTACACAATGACATGTGGCATTAATTAGGAGAGCAGTATTTAACAGTGAACATTCCTAGGTGAAATCACTTGTTCAAGTTCGTTCTGTAAAGCCATCGTTAAAGGAACCTACGCTGTCATTGACAAAGTTCATGTATTTGCAGCTTGCGGGATTTATCATTAAGTTTAAAATTTGTTTGGCATTCAAACGGCTGTGCTTATATACTTTGGGTTTGTACGAATTTGTCAATTCCACTCAGCTTAAAATTTTGATTCTTAGTTTTTGTCGCATCTACAGTGACTATCCTGTTAATTGATAGGATGCGACCCGTATTGAAGAAGACGACGGAAATCTGAGCAAATGTAATAGCGATGAAAATTACGGACATTAAATGAAATTGGCAAATAAGTTGTGAGTTATAGAAATTAATATGAACGCAAGCAAACAATTCTATGGAGATTAAATTCACGGTAAATTTTTCAAAATAGCAATAGACATATCAAGACCGCAAAAATGCATTTCCTTAGAAAATCAATGAAACAATGTAATAGATTTTCAAGAGTATCTCAAAACTGTAAAAAGAAAAAGAAAAAAAAAAGGCGGTGAGATCCCTTAATATTAAGAACAATAATTATAATACTTTTTTTCTTTTAATAAATCATTATTTATTGCATTCTTTAACTTAACATCTAGTAATTTAATGACAAAATAATAATAATGACAAAAATATACATATATAAAAAAATATAAGTAAAATGAAATAAAATAAAATAAAATCAACAATAAAACAAATAAATGGTCATCATTGTGCAGGGAGAAGGGGCCCATCGACCCCACTCCTAATAAGTTTAGGCATTAAGGCCCAGCAGGTCGCGAGGCCATCTCCGTTTTATTCGCCGTGGAGGATTGTGAAGATTTGAGTCCGACGAAAGGGATTTTTTTTTTTTTTTTTATGGCATCTCAACCACTAGGGTCATTAATGCCTTTTATGTGCAGCAATGGATGATGAAGGAATGAAGATTGTTTATGACGTTTGCCGCGAGATGTGGAGGTGGACAGTCGATAGCCGCCCGCGACGGAGGGGGCACGAACAGGAGGCCATGTCCCGGCACGAGGCAAACCACAGCACCGAGCCGACCCCATATAATTGACTCCTTGTTTAGTCTTGCCTGGGAAGTCCCTAGTGAAGTGTCCGACCTGTGAGCGAGGGTGTGCATGGTGGGACCAGGCCATTCAAACCCTCCAGGCCGACAATATATTGTAAGTAGGAGGCCAGACTCGGCGCCGCGGCCCACCACGACCCAAAGACAGGCCGCCGTCCGCCCCCCACCCCCGCAGGCCACATCGACCGTTAATTATTCACTGAATGCAAACTATTGGCAATTTAGTAGAGAGAATAAAAATTAAATAAGGTTATATAAATTAGTATCTTTGAGGAATTTGATTAGCCGGTCTATCGTGTCTGGATTGTTCCCTAAAATATTTTTTAAGCTCGAAGGAAGAGCATATTGTTGTCTTTTATTATCGTACTTCATGCATTCTGTTAATATGTGTTTCACCGAAAGAGGAATCTGGCAATCCACGCAAACTGGAGGAGGTTTCTTTTCCATTAAGTGACAATGGGTCAGTCGGGTATGTCCAATTCTTAGTCGTGTCAAGATGACCTCTTCGCGTCTATGGTTCCTGATTGAGGAGCTCCATTGGTTCACAGTTTCTTTGATATCACGAAGTTTGTTTCCAGTGACATCGGCCCATTTTTCTTCCCACTTATGTAAAATTGTTCTTTTTATAAATGACATAATATCCTGTGGTGTTATGGAATTGCAGATGTTGCCGCTCCGCGTAGCTGCTTTAGCTTCAACATCTGCCTTTTCATTTCCACTTATCCCACAATGGCTAGGTGTCCATAGAAATGAAACTTTAATCCCTTCTCGGTGTAAATTTTTAATGCTATACATAATATTGTTTACGATAGGGTGTTGGGTGAATAAGTTTTTGAAGCTGAGAATGGACGATAAGGAGTCAGTACAGATTAGTAGGTTGTGTTGTTGCGGTAATATTATGTTCAGTGCTTTATCTATTGCTGTAAGTTCTGCGGTGTATATACTGGCCATTTTATGGAGTGAAAATCGGTATACTCCTGTGCTGCTTACAATTGCTGCGCCAGTTTGATCAAGTATTTTGGAGCCATCCGTGTATACAACAGAAGAGGATTGCATGCATTGTAGAATATTATTGAACTCTCTTAAGAATACTATAGGGGGAGTTTCTTGTTTCAAATATTTGGTGAGAGTTAAGTTGATTTGGGGGCTGACAAGCATCCAGGGTTCTATCATTGAATCTTGGGAAAGCAGTGGAGTGGGGAGTTCAAGGTTGAGTTCATGAAGCATATGACTGACTCTATCGAAGAATGAGGATCTTTGCTGAGTGTGTGTGTGACGTGATTGAGGGAAGGAGTTTGAGCTTAATGGATGGTATGGCTTGGCAGATACTTTGATGTAATATCTAAGTGTCAATAATATTCTCCTGAGCTCAAGTGGCATTTCTCCAGCTTCAATTTTAAGGCTATCTATGGGGCTTGATCTGAATGCACCTGTGGCTATTCTTAGGGCACTATGTTGCACTGAGTTGAGCATTAGAAGGGTTTTGCCACTGGCAGAGGTATATGCTACGCAGCCATAATCAATTAAAGATCTTATTAAAGACCGATAAAAGAGCAGCAAGGTGGTTCTGTCCGCTCCCCATGTTGTATTGCACAAGCTTTTTAAAATATTTATAGACTGAATGCATTTTGTTTTGATATTTTTTATATGGTTTACCCAGGATAGCCTTCTATCAAAGGTAAGTCCTAAATAGCATACTGCATCAGAATATTTTATGGTATGGTTATTTATGTGGATATTTTCTAATATTGTCTGACGTCTTTTAGCGAAGATAATATAGGTTGACTTGGGAACTGAAATCTGAAATCCATGATTTTGGAGCCATTCATTAATGGTTTTTAAAAAGTTATTTGTGTTGTAAATCATTTCTGTGACTTCTTTGCCTGCGGTGTAGATCAGAATATCATCCGCATATAGGACAATGTGAAATGGGGTTTTATTTAAGTTGAAGAGGTCATTTAAGGCTATGCAGAATAGGAGAGCACTCAGTACACTACCTTGAGGGACTCCATTCTCCTGTCTAAATTCATCAGAGAGTTGATTGCCACATCTCACAAAAAATCGTCGATTCTTCAAAAAATTGTTTAGAAAATAAAGCATGTTGCCATTTATTCCCATTTTTATTAGAGCTTCTACTATATGCCTGCGCCATGTGCTATCAAAGGCATGCTTCAAGTCTAAAAATACAGCAAGGAGCTTATGCCTTTTTTCAAAGGCTTTTATAACTGCAGATTCTAGTTGCACTAAATTATCCGTAGTGCTACGTCCTTTACGGAACCCGCTTTGATTGTGGTTTAATAGATTATTTTTTTCAATATACCACATCAGCCTGTTAGCCACCATTTTTTCCATTAATTTACAGACCGATGATGTTAATGAGATGGGTCGATAGCCAGACAATTCATTTAATGCCTTGCCTTTTTTATGGATTGGCACAACAATAGCTCTTTGCCAGTCTTCCGGGAAAGTTCGTGAAGAATATATGTGATTAAAAAAATTCTTTATTATATTCTGATTAGATAGTGATAAATTTTTAATCATAGCTATGCATATGGAATCTAAACCGGGAGCAGTGTCTTTTCTGCTTCTTAATGCATGGTTGAATTCTTGGGTAGAAAAAGGGATGTTGAGCGAGTGAGAAGGGTTGTCAGGTAGAGGCAAATAGATCGACTCCTTATTCATTTTGATTGCTTGAAAAGCTTCAGGGTAATTAGATGTAGCGGAAATATTGCTATAATGATTTCCAAAGTGGTTTGCTATATCATAATGATTAGTTATAATCCTATCATCAATATTTATAGACGTGATTGGAGGTGTATATCCTTTTCCCGATATCTTTCTCAATTTTTCCCATACAGCTTTAACTGGTGTGTCGTGAGACATTTGGGAAACATATTCCCTCCATGAATCACGTTTACTTTTATTATAAGTATACCTGGCATGGACTTTAGCTCGGTTATAAGCCTGTATTAGATTAGTATTTGGGTGTCTTCGTAATTTTCTAAGAATTTTTAATCTATTCTTCCTGGCTTTTTGGCACTCATCATTCCACCAAGGAACGGGGGCTTTCCTAGGCACCGGCTTTGTCTTTGGAATTGTCTGTTCTGCCGCTGCTGTTATTGTATTTTTTATCTGATTGAAGACAAGATTAACATCATTTCTTATGTCAATGGATGATAATTCTGCTAGCTGTTGGTAAAGCTTCCAATTAGCTTCATTTGTCTTCCATCGGGAAGGTCTTGAATATAAGGGGGAACTATGGGGAAGTGTGACTGTGATGGGAAAGTGATCACTATTGTATGTATCGGAAAGGGCTTTCCAGACTACTCTGTGTGCTAATGAGGGGCTACATAAGGAGAGGTCTATTGAAGAAAATTTGCCGGTACTGGAACAGAAATGTGTTGGGGACGAGTCATTTAATACTACAATCGAATTATGGTTGAGAAGATTTTCTATGATTCGTCCACGGTGGTCTATCGAATCACTGCCCCAGATTGGATTGTGAGAGTTGAAATCGCCCATGAGTATAAATGGAGATGGTAATTGTAAAATTAAGTTCTGTATTTGTTCTATTGTAAATGGTGTACCGGGAGGAAGGTAGAGAGAACATATAGTGATTGGGGAGTGTAAGTGGGCGGTTACCGCTACGGCTTGTAAAGGGGTTTCGAGGGCTACATTTGTGTATGCGACATCCTGGTGTATCATGATGCATACTCCGCGACATGCTACTTGACCCCCAGTATAATCTTTTCGAACGGTATTAAATCGGCGTAATTGGAAGTTATTGGTTGGTTTGAGGTGTGTTTCTTGAAGACAGATAATTTGGCTTCCTGTATCACTTATAAGTACGTCCAAATCAGACTTGTGTAACAAGATGCCATTGATATTCCACTGTGTGCAGATCATTTAATGTGGAAAAATGTAGGTACATAGGCAGACAGACAAGCCAGTAATAAATAATCATTTTTTTGATGAAGGTCGAGATGTGCTATTGTTTGATTTAATAGATGCGGAAGAGGGAGTCTTTTTCAACTTAGGTGGGGGACGTGATTTGAGGAGGGATAGGTCTGCATCCCTAGCAGATGCAGAGGGGGAGATGGGCTTCTGCCCGGGGACAGGGGTTTGGGCGGGGGGAGGAGTGAGGCCGGGGGCTGGGGAGTCTCCCGAGCGCTTGGCCGGGTGGGGAGTAGGGAGAGGGAGAGAGGGGCCTGAGCCGGCAGCGAGAGGCAGGCCCTTATCAGCTAAGGGATTAGTAACCTGCTCAGTTGCAGGCTCAGTCTGTATTGATACTGTATGTGTTTTCTTTGTGTTATGTGCTGTAAAATTATTATTATTAATGTTACTTGGTGTGAATATATTTTCGCCTACTTTCTGTGCATAAGAGCGACTAAATGTAGGAGCTTGTGTTTCGAAATAAAGTTTCTTTGCAATGTTATATGTTACTTTCTTAGTTACCTGGATGTTTTTAATTTCTCTTTCTTTAATGTAGGACACACACTGGGGATTTAGGGGCTCATGTTCTCCATTACAATTAACGCAAAAGGGTGCATTATCACAATTCATGTCAGTATGGCCACTTTGTGAGCATTTTCTGCAGTTTGGAGAGTCAATACCACAGGAGCCTGTGATATGACCAAACTTATAACAATTAAAACACCTCAAGGGTGCTGGTATGTAGGGAGTGACATTTAGTTTTAAATATCCTGCTTTAATAAATTGAGGTAAGTGAGGTGTGCAAAAAGTAAGAATAAATCTAGGAGTAGGGCCTCTTGTCTTATTAATTATTTGTTTTACCTCAACAACATTTTGTGAATGTAACTCAGACAATATTTCCGTTGTTGAAACACACAGTAATTCAGTTGAGTATATTAAGCCCTTACTACTATTTAATCTCTGATGTGGTTCGGCTTTTACGGGGATTTCATAAAAAGCTTTTAAGTTAAGTAATTTTGATGACTGAGTGTCATTATGACATTCAATCAAAATACTCCCATCTCTAAGTTTTTTTATATTTATAACTTCACCGGCACAGGCAGTTATAGCTTTATTTATAATAAAAGGTGAGACGTTTTTAAGGTCTCCCTCTCCTGATTTCTTAAAAATAACAAATTTTATTTTTTGTTCAACATGCTTATGTTCTGGTAAAATGTTAATATTTTTAGGTTCTACAAAAGTTTTTGATTTTTTCCGCTTAGGGCTTGAAGAGCCCCAAGAGGGACCCTCCATTATAATTATTAGTAATAACCACCACCAATAGTAATTATAAAATTAAAATAAAACAAAATAGTGAGAAATAAAATAAAATAAAAGAAAATTAAAATGAGAGAGAAATGAGAAATAAAAAGCTAGACAAGTGTATTCAGCCGAACCGTTCCTGACGAAGGTCAACCTGGATATGGACGAAAGGGATTGGGCATATGGATTGAATTATAATAAATAAATAATAATGCTGGGTGGACCCCTTTAATTTTAAAATATTCAACCCATATTCGGCATATTGACCTTAAATTAAAAAGTGCTGAAAGAATTAGTTTTTAATTGAAATCAGATGAGGAAGACTAAAACATACAATATTGACATCTACGTTTTTATTTAGAAATATTTGAACACAAACAAGTCCAGAAACTAGTTTTCTAAAATTTATTTTGCGTAATATGCTGAAGTAAAATGCTTATAAAGGAATATATTTATAAATATAACTACGATGGCTGAGTACTTCCCCTCTCTTTACTTGCCGGTCTTATTTCCTTTTACGCACCTTCCTCACTGTTTTCTCTCACGCATCTATTTCTTATGCATTCTGATCAGAATAGTATACTTGAGTAGGGAAAGTAATGCTTGCAAGTAGAACTGCACTGACTGCAGACTGCATCCTGCTCGAGGCTTCATATTTACGGTACCCCGAAGGGCAAGAGCGGTCCAGAGGAATGCAGTCCGGCGAGGACCGGCACACAGGTTCTTGCCGTTAACTCATTGACTGCTGCCTTTCGTCCTCTTACACTCTGATCCTCACAAAAATAACAGAAAAAATTAGAAAAAAAAATAGTCTGTCACGCAGGAGCAACATACCGTTCAAACAATGTTTCTGCCTAAGATGAATTACAATAAAACCATATTTAAGATAAATTTTAATATATATTTATTCAAGTATCGGGATTTGGCTTATCCTCATTTCTTAGTGATGATATTAGAACTAATGATCAAATCTTATTTTGAACAAGTGTATTACTCACATCAAGATTCGTTCGACTATAACTTTTTTTAAATGGACGAAATCCATTACTGGTTCCAGGTAAACCCAGATTTAGAACGATCTTATTTATCTTATCTAATCACGGAGGCATAGAATGTTTTATTTGCTATCGAGTAAAATTGCTATATAATTAACTTAACAGTTAAAAGTTAACACTAAACAATGTTAGAGTTAACTTTTAACTGTTTTATTGCAATACACTAAACATTTGGGCAAAAATATATAAAATTAATATAGATTTCAGGTAAACCCTCATGATTATTATGCGATTTTGTTATTAACGTTCTTATTTCTATTTTTCATATGTACTTGCCAGTTGAATGCTCCTTGGAAAAAATAAAACATTTTGACTTCTAGAGCGTTTTTTTTCTTTTCTAATTTTGCTGCAAAGATAAACCAATCTCCTATTATAAATTTTTTTTTTTTGTGGTATTTAATTATTTTAACAATTTTAGTGCAAAGGAACAGAAAAAAAATCTAACTGTCCCAGCCAGGACTCGAACCTGGGTCTCCTGCTTTCCGGGCCCGGTGCGTTCCGTTTACGAAACCGTGACAAGTCTGATAAGTTATAAAATTCCCCGCACTAGTGTCGAGAGCCTAAGGGGAGATCCAGGTTCGATCATTATCGATTAAAATGACATTGTACAGATAATGACAATACCTGAAAACTGATCAGTCTAGTACAAATATTAATAAAGAATTGTGCGCTTAAAAAATACCATTAGAAGATTAGGAATAGAATATTAAGAGTTTCGTACAGTAACGTCCCTTCAGCAGGAGCTGCCTATACTAAGTGGATTTCCCCCGTTTCATAAAAGATATATATAAATAAAAGCAAAAGAAAAATTATAGCTATCAAACGCAATTTTATAACGTTAAAAATTTAATGGCATTTTTTTTTTTTTTTTTTTTTAATCAGTCTTAAGAAACGTATTTAGAACATTAATTTATTTATTTTAGAAATTACATACTGCACAGCGTGCATCTTGCAATGTGCTCTCATAGTTTACAATAAATAATAATAATAATGTACAACATACACCATATAGTAATAAAATAATAATAATAATAATAATAAT
>KZ807197.1:379990-427178 GCA_000696205.2 Oncopeltus fasciatus | reverse complement strand
TATATATTACAAATTCAATTTAACGAATCATATTTTTAAATTTTCCAAATGTAGTTTAAGGAAAGATCCATTGAAACATTTAAAATGACGCATATCACATAAAATCTGAATTGGAGAGAAACTATTCAGCCTTTATAGTTATAATATGAAATACTTCACTCCATAATCGTTAAAATTATAAATAAAATAAAATATAACTGTCATTATATATTTCATAACTGTTATGTTCTGTACACTTTATTTGTGACTTAAATAAAACTTCCTTTTGACCGATTACAAATTTTAATGATCATTGCGTGCACCGGAGAGCGTTTAGACACATACATATATTTTATTTATTATTTTAATTTTTACGTTTTTAGTTTCTCCGATTTAGAGTAGATAAAGATCTTATGAATTCGTCAAAAGTCCCAACGTGAATATTCCTGCTTAAACAAAACCTAAAATTGTACAGATGTGTAAATGCTTCTCTTGATAATTTTAATGCATACCATATGAAGGGGGCGCATACAGAATAAAAAAGTTTGTTATTTCGCTTTTTTAATCGGCTTTTCCTTTTTGTTAAGGCAAGTAAGTACTCTTTACCTGATGTAAGGTCTACTACTTAACATACAAGCAGTCAATCGCACTGATCAACAATACATGATAAATCTCCGATCAATTTTTCCTTTCTGATATTTCTCACGTTTCAAACGAGAATCTAAAGGACTAAGCTGAAGCCTAAACTCACTTTTGATTGGAATACCTTTAATATTAATCTTTTGAACAAGAGTTAGGCTCCGCAGTAAGTACTGTTGACTTTGAGGATTCGGGTCACACAGGCCAAGGCTCATCTATCAAAAATGTAATTAGTCACACACACGTTAGAGGGCGCAGGTTCTGTGATTAGGACTCATTGTTCCCGGCGCCATTACTTACCTCTCTCTCGAAGCGGCTTCCTGGGCCTTCCACGCTTTCTTTGCGCTCAGTCCGAGAGAGAATGCCCTGGCGACATTGCGCCTGCAGGAATGCCACAAAACTAAAGGCCTTGTGTCTTTATGATAATAGGCGTAACACCCGACACACAAAAGACTCATCTTCCAAGAGGGACCAAGTACATAAGGAGTTTTAAACTACTTCTTCTTGTCAAGCTATATATATTGATCGAAGAGGCTTACAAACTTTCCAATTTACATTTTTTTTTTATAAAATGACGAAATATAAGTTGAAAATTTGAAATGCACAAAAACAATAGAAAAAGGGAATCCCTTAGTAGTGCCTATAACCTACCCTTGGTTGATTAAGTCACCGGAGGGGGTAAGTAACCTTCACCCTCCTTGAAAAAAAATTTTACGAGCGGCTAGGCAGAACACTAGAAAGCCATTTAAAAGGCTGGATTCTGTCCATCAAGATATTGATAACTATATATAATATGGATAACTATATATAAATGCATGGATAAGTATGGTTTCGGCGCTAGATTATAAGGATTTGTGTGTAAATAAATAATACAATGATTTTCCTCTTGAATCCAAAGATATAATCCCCACCCAGCAATTAAACAAAACCTACATACTTTTCAATAAATAAATATAACAATCAACGCATGTGTTAAAAAAAAAAAAATACTACTTTGAGCTAAAGGAGAGTCATATATTTTTTAATTTCAAAAAATCAATTTGATATTTGTTTTGGCTTAGATTTTTGTTGGAGTTCGGTCAAGGTAAATCTAAAAAAATAAAATTTAAAAAGTAGGTATTTTTTAATTATCTGCCAACGTTTATCAATCAATTTGATGTTTTTCATATATATCATCCAAAGAGGAATATAAATATCATCGTAGAAACCCTCCAAGGTTTAATAAGTTTAAAAAAACAAAAAGCATTATGCGAAAAGCAAACATTTTCTAGATATCTGATCTTCAGTCTTGGTCCACTTTATAAAGTATGTAGTAAAAACTCCATAAAAATATGAGCTAAGAATGGAAGTCTTCAAGACACTTATCCTCAAGACAATAACTTCTCACTAGGCACAAGATGTAAATTTATATCTAAATCACGATGATAAATGCGGTTAAGTAACCCCACATTTAATTATTTATTTGAATCGTACAGGGAGTAAAAAAAATCCCCTACCTCAGATGGGAATCGAACCCAGGTCTCCTACTTGCCGGGTGGTTAGTTGTAAATGTAAATTTACATTTATACAACAGAGAAAACACCATAAACTAAAGAAAAAAATTAATGTATGGAATGATGAGTCCGAAAGTGGACGAGAGTCCTGAGATTGCTAAAGAAATTTCGTTAAAAGATAATTCAACTGGAGGATGCAGATCCAGGAGGCAGTGTTTTCGGAAGGAGGGTCAGCTGACTAGAGTCAAGCACCAATTGTGTCGGCAGCGTCTTGGGGGAGCTTGAGAGCTCTTCTCCCTCCCACTTCTATGGTCTTTCATTATCCTCCTATTAGAGTGGCAAAAGAGTACAAAGATGGCAGTCCTTCGCCGTCAAACCGCGAACTCACCATGCCCTCTCTCGCAAACCGGCTTCCAGCGCACCTCCATCACTTCAGGATAATCAGGGGATCTTAAGGCACTTGGGATTTATTGTGTATAGAACACATAAGAAGCTAGTAAATGATTAAAGAATCAGCGTAGTTCGTAATCTACTTCTATTGAGCTGAAATTAGGTTAGAAAGAATATATCAAACTCTTAAATAATGTATTTGATTGCTTAGAAAGTTTTCATTTTTTATAAATTGATTTAAGGGTAATTTAACCACTAATAGTTTCTAGCCCAAGTGCTGCATGACATGATAACCTATGCACTTCAGTAATCTGCTCTCATATTACAAACATTAACAAATTTCTATTATATACAAAACGTTTATATGCTGTTAGTATGTTTGTTTTTATATGATAACATAAGCAAACTGTTAAGTATAATTGAAAAAAAAAATTAAGTAAAACTTATGTAGTCTTTAATCTAGTGCTGAAGAAATGTGTTGGGGCATCGGCCAGGATCTGAAAAATAAAATACTCCGCAACTGTTGGGTAATCATTTCATTATTGTAGACGTTACGAATTAAGTTGTAAGTCATCATCAGGGCGAAAGTAATCTATGGAGAGGTCTCCGAGCGAGGTTTATGATCACATCCTATAGTCAAGGGCTAAACGGAACTTCAGATTATTTTATTATTCAAATTCTGGCCGAAACCCTGACTACATTTTCCACCATAAGACTCGACGGCAAACGAACCTCCAACCATTTAATCTAGTTTTTAATGTGCTTATTGATACATAAATAGTTACATTAAAAACTGTTTTCGGAGTCACTGAAAATTTTAAAACCAAAAGTAGCCTTTATTCAAGCCAATTAGCTGTTAAGTGATTCCAAGCATAAAAATGTCCGTCACTCAGGAGCTGTGTAAACTAAGCTAATTCCTCAACATCGTAATTTTTAATATAACTTTTCATCCTCCACTCTTATAGAAGATATATTTTATCAATAAACAAAATAACCTCAACACATTTCTGGGCTCAGTTTCATCGCACTAAACTAAATATTTACTCCCGCAACAAAAAAAAAAAAAAAACTCTTTTGGTTTTCGCTCTTACAATTTCAAGTTATCTTCCCTACAATTCATCAGATTCCACTAAAAAAATTTTTAATTTAAAAGCGGTAGGCATAATTGCAATTAAAAACAATTAAATGCGGATTCAAAGCCTTCTTCATAGAGAGTGACCAAAAGTCAAGGGAACCCCCACTGGTCCTTTCAAATCCATTTCCACCCATTCCTGTAAAACGAAAGAAGGGGATTCTCCATGATTTCAAACCTCTTAACTAAATGAATGTAAAGATATATATGCACCATCAAAATTATGCTTCTCCATAACGGTCAACAGCAAGTGACAGTGATATTTCTGTGGTTCAAATGAGGCGAGGAAGGATGTACATCTCAACGAGAAGAACCGGCCCTACAAAGGCAGCTGCAAGGTCACCAAATACAAATAAAAAATTGCATAAAAATTAAAAATAATCGGTGTACTAGAATATAATTTATTATTCTTAGATAGCAGCAAGCGAAGCCAGTTATAATCAAGGTAGGATGAATACAGAAACATTTCCTTTAATTACTAAGTTTCCAGGGCCATTGATCCCATCTGCAAAGTCAGTCCGCTAGTGCATGACTTAAGCTGTCATAGACCTCGCTTATCTCGACTAAGAGATTCAATAGTCCTGAAGAAGCTTTTGGTAAAGAAAAAAAAAATAAAAAATAAAAAAAAAAAAAGGAATGTATTTTGACTAAAATAGTTAATGTAGTTCATGACCACATGAAGTTCATGAATCGACTTATTCTGAAGATTGGATAAATGATGCCAAAAACACCTACGACTGTAGGAAGTATTGTTCAGATTGCGATATTACCTCCTCCTCAATTCATTTGTAAATCATATTCAATATAAAATGCCAACTATTTTTCACCACAATGTAATTCCTCCGCTCCTGAATTTAATGACTTCTCCCTAAACTTAAGGCGTGTAGCACGGATACACATTGCTTAAGGAATATTTTTGTATGCGAGTCTTTCAACTCATGAGTGAAAAGATTAGAAAGAATAGTTTTGATAAAGGGAAAGAAGATATCACAAACGCGATAAGGCATTGTTCCCAATTAGAATTCACAGGAGCAGTAAACCAAATATAAATTAAGCCTACTCATTATAAAGAAAGAAAAAGCCATCCAACTTACATGAAGAACGGAAACGAATTTGAATTACAAAAGGATTTAACATTAACCGCTGAGGATTGTCTACCCGCACCTGATTTCCTTCCTGAATTGTAACAAGGATGACAGGGAGCGGTCCTGTCTTTGAAAGGGAAATAAAAGGGCAAGGCGTTCCTGTCCATTGTCCATCAAAAGCTACGCATGAACAGGCAAGGTCAAAAAAGGGTTTAAACATAAAGAATTGCCCAACGGCAGGGTTCTTCCTCACTTGGAGATTAACCAACAGGAAGGACCTTATGAGGTCAGAACGACCGAGGACTAAGGACAGGAACAAGTTTAATAACAAAATCCTGAATGTTTCGCTTCTTAAGAGTTATTAACAGAAGTAGGCATAAGTTACTTTCAATTATAAGGAATCTTATATTTTTTTAGTAAACCACACTGAATTTTTAAATTTTCATAGACAGCGAGAATGCAGTTTAATATACATATATACCCTTAAGAAATTTGTCAGGATATCGGCCAGGATCAGAAAAAGAAAATACTCCAAAATTGTTGGTTAATTATTTTATTTTTCCTGACGTTTCGACTCTACTTGTAAATCATCATCAGGGCGTTAGTGATATCTGTAGGGAGTTTTATGGTCACATCTCAGAGTGCAGAGCTAAACTGGGACAACAATTTTGGAGTTGACTAATTTCTCCAGCATAATACTCGACGGCCTACGAACCTCCAACTATATATTCTCCAATATTCATTTAATATGCACTTTTAGGAAAATATTGTGCATCATAAACGTGAGGTGATTACTTTTACATATAATTAATATATTGATTTTCTTCTACCACTAGTAAGGACAAGCACATTAAAGATTTCTCTAGTTGTATCTTCCACGAAAACGCCCGCCTAGATTGTCTTATTTCAACTACCTTATCTAACGAGAGATTATAAAGAAGTTCAAATACTAAACGTGATTTCTATGTTTAAAAATAGAGGTTCCGCCAGTTCCTCATTGATAAATTTGTTTTAAATCTTTTATAGTAAGTATAACTTATACATAAGAAAAAAAAGAAATTAATTACATTAACATTAATAATTCTTTCGATAAAAGATTATGTTGTTTTTTGAATATAACCTTGCATCCCTTCGTTAGCATTAGGTAATTTAATCAATTAGCAAACACATCTACGGATTACAAAAAGACACTTAAATACCAAATTTAAAATTTCTTTGTTTTAAAATCTAGTATGTAACTAAAAATAAATTATTTTTAAAATATTTGAATATAAAAAAAACTCATTACAAAAATGAAAGTTACTGCCCTTCTTTTTTTTTAATTTCCACCACTTTAAGTCAGGAAAATGGGTAGAATATAANCCGGGATTATACACCACCTGGTGTATAAAACATGGTAAATATATACCATCTGGATTTTTAAAAATCTCTCTTTACAACTCTCATTCTCTTTTCAGCCCTGAAGAAGCCATCACATGATGTGCGAAAGCTCGGCAAATAATAACAATTTGACTCGGTCCAACCCGGAAGATGAAATGGTAAATTAAGCTTCTTGTTAAATATTTTATTTGTTGTGGTATTTAACACATTAATTTTATACAATAAATGCAAGAAATTAGAGCAAAAAAAATCATACTACATCAGCCGGGGCTCGAACCATGCATACCCGAAAGCAGGAGAACCGGGTTCGATTCCCGGCTGAGGTAGTAAGATTTTTTTTTTCTATTCCCTTGCATTTATGGTATAAAGCTTCTTGTTTTAAGGCGAATGAGCCATCAGAAATATGAATAATAATCTCATCCCTCAATATGAGCTACATAAAATTTTGAAAGTTACAGATAACTTTCGTTAACTGCCCAAGGACAAAAAATTCAATCAGAATCCATATCGTCACAATTTTATGAACTTTTTTTATTTTACGTTATTTGGAATATAAACACTTTCTTCTTTAAACAGATTATTTACAAATCCCCTAAATATAGAAAATCAACAGAGAAATTGTTTGGACAATGCATTACTAGCGTGGAGTAGAGAGTAGCTCATGCGTCACAGATCGATGTAATACAAGCACCAGTAAATGTATTATGTATCGTAGATTGGACTCCATCAGTTGCCCTGTGAGTTAGCCTAGTTGTCCTATACGCAAGCCATGTACAGCACAGCCACCATGTTCAGCCAGCGATCACGTATTCAGTCATACAATCTCATCGCATCATTTTTCGAATAAAATGCTCTCAAACGTCAACATAAAAACCTATTTTTTTTTTAAACACATTTATTCTTGGTATTAGGATGTGAAGTAAGAAAATTTTTAACAGATCTTCACTGATCCTACATTGGACAATCTAAAAATAAAGACCGTCCATTTTATGAGTTCGTGCATATGTGTGTGTGTATTTGTTTGTACGCGCTCTTGTGACCGGAATTGTTAAAATAGTGAAACCAATTTCGATTAAACCTGAGAGCAAAAAGTGAGGGTTTAGAGTGATTCCAAAATTTACTAATGCTATTTCTTAGTTGTTACTTAAGTCATGTATTAAAAAAAAAAAAAAATCATATGTGTAAATTGTAATTTTCTAACGTTCCTGTTCTATTGTTTTTCTTTAAAATAGTACATTAACGTAGGAAAATTAAATTTTACGCATGAATTCTTTTTTAATAGCATAACTTATTACGGAAGAACCGTAGGAATGTAACTATGACGTGTGAGCGCTTCCCCACTCTACCTTCCCGGCCAGCCTATAGCAGAGTTTAATGGTCATATATTTTACGCTAATTGTTCTCTCCGGCATTTAAATTAAATTTTCATCTTTACTTTTTTTTTTGTTCTTTTTTTCCTTTATATATANGATAACTATATATATATATATATATATATATATATATATTTATCTATATATATATCCATCTTCAATGAAATAAAAGGTATCGGCTTTGAATACGCGATTAGTTCTTGCGTGGCAGAACTTTTAAAATAACAAATTGGGTGGTTAAGTTTCTTTTTCCAAACCATTATTCCTTAATGGCTGAAATCGGTCAAGGGTGAACGGGTTGTAGGTAGAACAAAATTAAAATCGAAATATATTCGTTATTATTAGTATTAAGAAAAAGATACGGTTTTAAGGATTTTCAGATTCATATGGAAATCCAAGAAGGAATTGATTTTAATAGGAATCAGATTATGATGAGATGGAGTTTAGTGAGAGACCTAAATTTATAATCCAGATACATTCGTTGTTATTCAAGTTACGAAAAACTTTATAGAACATAAGGGTGAAATGTAATATCTCATTTTTTTTTTAAATAATGAAATTATTTGTGGTACGTAATCCTACGTTAAATTTACAACAAGAAATGCAAAAGGAGCCCGAGAAAAATTTTAGAACCTCAGCCGGGAATCGAACCCGGGTCTCCTACTTAAGTAAGAGACCCGGACTTCGATACCCGGCTGAGGTTGTAAAATGTTTTTCTGGCTCCCTTTGCATTTCTTGGGAGTAATCTCTAACGTTTATGTCCTATAACATTTTTACGAAAAGCGCTAGTTAAGGAAGCTCTTGGATAGCCTGCAAGCTCATTATTCACTTCGCTTATTAAGATTTAATGAATAACCATTCCTTACAGGAATTTCAATGTGTATAAATTGATCCAGTTATTATGCGTCGTTAAGGATGTTATCCGTGAAGTGAAAAGAATTCTTTAGGAAATGAAACTCGGCAAAGGAATCCCACCGTAATAACGCTGTGTGATGGGTGATGTATTGGCACAACGTACCAGGGAGAGGAATATCAGCAGGAGTAGAACGACATATGAGGTGCGCTAAGCAGACTGTTGTGAGGTTGGAACGAAAGATGGCCTGGAAATAACCCCATTGTATGGTGAACCTACCAGGCACGAAGGAAGAGAGGGAAGGCGAGAAGGGGAGAGTGTGTGAGAGGGAATTGGTGGAGAGAGGTAGAAAAAGAGAGAGCGAATGAGTGGGTTTTTCTGGGGGTATAAAAGGGTACGTTGGGACGGTCAGTGAGCGACCTCTTGATTTATTAGTGTAGGACACTCAGGGGATATAGGTGTTGATTCAGACCTACCTATTCACCACCGAGGAGTCTTGATGGTGGGAAAGCGAAACCAGGTCATCACGAAAGCCTTCCTACGATGCCAAGAAAAACATGAAGTAAATTAGGTAAATAATCTAAAGGGTTATTATCACTACCAATGAATATAGAACTATCATACCTTCTATTATCCGTCTTCACTGGTTTCTGCAAACCATCTTCTGTTGGCGAGCGCTTTCGGACATTATCCATCCTCGTGGCCGAATACATGTGTTCACTGTCACTGTCTGTATTCAGAAATACAAAATGCGATGTATTCGGCCACGAGGATGGATAATGTCCGAAAGCGCTCGCCAACAGAAGATGGTTTGCAGAAACCAATGAAGACGGATATTAGAAGGTATGATAATTAAGTAAATTCTTGAAGGACACTTTGAGGAGATAAGACAAATAGAGAAATTATTTATAATAAATTATAATTTATTTCTTAAGTAATATATTGCTAGCAACCTGAAAAATTCATAACCCTTAACCTCCACCATAACCTAATAATTTAAAGTTTACCATTCAATGCGCATGGAATCTAAATTGAACGGTCACTAAATATATATTATTATAAATCATGAATAACATTATCAAATTTAATAGAACATAAACGACAGAAAATTATTTTTTACACATATTATATCCTTTTTCCAAAATAAAATAAGGACAAATATATTAGTTTAAAAAAAAATTAATCTGATTTAAACAAAAATGAAACACAATATATCAAATTTTGCTTCAATATTTTAAAATTAGAGGTCCTCCTTAACCATTAAAATTACATTAACTTTCTTAATAAAAGTTCTTTTTTTAAATGTTATAGAATATAAATTTGCAAAACATGAACTTCATTATACACATATTTTATCATATAATTTTTTTGTAACACTAATTATAAGGAAGATATTACAATTTAACATTAAACCCCAACACCCTTTCTCACCATCGACTGTTTTAAAAATCGATGAAGCTTAAATAACGACTTTGGCATCATTACTTTAAAAATTGCGGACGCTAGAACGTGCATAAACATATCTATACACCAACACATATGTATATATATATGCAGTATGGTTATAAATTGCGTAATCATCCTAACGTGAATCTTTTGGGTGAAATTCGCTATACTTATCGATGTAAATACCAATATTATATTACCTAAGACAGCAAACATTTCCGACAAATTTATGTTTATCTACTTGTATGAATATGCAGGCATCTGACCTAAATGAGATTTCCGACGACAAGAACTGTATGGGAAAATCTCTTAGGACTGGCGCTTACGAAGCTCCAGCGTAACGTAGTTTTTTGTACGAGGTCTACGAGGTCCCCAACAGAGATAGTACGCCAGCCATTACAGAGAGCGTGCTGCAGGTAATAACAAGGTGTGTGGGCGCATTGTGATGGGGATCACGGCCGGCTAATGTGGCTACGACGACCCCACGGTCCTCGGGCCCAATCACAACTGCCACCAAATACGCCTTTACATAACTCCTGCTCAATTAGCAACCCTTCCCAGCTCTGCCCATTGTACACTTGCCTCCTTGCAGTGGTGGTTACCCTATAGACCACGTAAGGCTACCGAACATATATATGATTCATTCAAAATTGTGTGTGTGTATTTATATATATATATATATTACATCTGCGAATATATAGGTGTTATTAAGGTAATTTCGAAATTGAAGAAAAAATGTATTTATATACAATTTTAAATGGATCATACATTGATTTATACATATAGCATTAAAAAATGACATTTTTATCAAATTAAAAGTACTGTAAATTGTTTTATTCTCGTTTAATACTTTTAATGCATAATAATCCCTTTAGAGCTTTCTTTAAGTTTGTTAAACCCTACTCGACTTCTTCAAAAAACAGCCTCATTTTAGTTATTTGTTTCAATGAAGAAAAATGACTGTGTCCTACGAAATTATCGTAATTATAAAGCATTCCTCAGAAATAAATCAAAACCCGCTACAGCAACTTGTGAATTTACTAAATATGAAGGGGAAGGTGTCGTTGGTAATGTCCATGCACTGCACTTGGTAGGTTTGACAAATTTAGCAGTGGGAATACGACGTTGGAAAGGAAGAAGTGCTTCGGTGCGAAGCTGTGAGTCAAGTACGTCCACAAGTACTCGTGAACTTGCCAGGAAGTGTTATGTGTCGAGAGATAGTGTTCGTCGCCGGGCGCAAATGATAGATTTTGCGGAAGTTTCTGACCTGTGATGAAAAGTGGGTTAACTGGTAATGAAATCCAACGTAAGCAATGGCTAGATTGCGTTCAAACTGCTTTCCCGGTAGTTGCAAGGCGTATTTTGAAGGAAAAATATCACGAATTTGTTCCTGATGGGGCTCTATGAATTCTGAGCTCTACTGAGAAAGATTGTATGTGAAGTGAGCGTTATCCTGCTCTCATCAATCGAAAAGGACTTTTGTATCCATAAAGATAATGCTCGTCCTCACATTCCCATTAGAGTCAAAGTAAAGTTAAAAGAACTATATGGGTTCGAACTCATGCCTCGTCCACTATATAATCCAGATCTTGCATCTACGGATTACTACTTGTTTCGACCAACGGCTTATTTTGTTCAAGGGGAAAAGAAGTTGATAATTTTGCGGAAGTTGAAATTGCGGTCCAAGAGTTCATTGGCAGCCATTCCAAGGAATATTATCACCGTGGGATCGAGCAGTTGGCTGCAGACAGTTAATGACGTTTGATAACAATGGACTTGCTTTGAATTTTAATATAGTTTATAAAAAACATATAATAGTACTTATATTTGGTCGAAAATCGGAATTTTTTTGTATACACCTCTTTATAATGTGATATATATATATATAAGTACATATATATCCTAAGAAAAACCTAGGGGACATCGGTTAATATTGTTATTATTAGATAAAAAACAGTCTACACAACGTAAGTTTAAAATTTAATAATATTGTATAATATAATAAAAGAATGAATTAAACATATAATATTTATATTATGCATTATCCCTCCCTCACCCCTATTTTTAATTTTTCTCATATGATTGGTGAATTGGCTAACCCGATACCATTAAGTGCTATGATTTTGCCGAGCATAAAACTCAATTTAACTGTGGTTCTGGACTGCAACACAGGCTATATTGATTCTGAGCGCCATCACTAAAAAATAAATTTTAAAAAACCGTCAAAACTATTGATGTTTTGTATACTCAATTAGGATTACTTGTTTTTGGAGTACAAAGTACCTTGAGAATNAGGGACCCCTTATTGAACAGGCTCTAAGTGGCTTCCTCTTCCCGTCACTTTTATCAAAGAGAGATTGATCCCTTACGCGCTTTTTAAATGTAAATTGGTATGTATAATCAGAGGGAGTATAATTTGTTGAGCTAGCGCCACTTCTAGAGCTACTTATTGATATATTTTATTTTATTTTTTAGCAAATTTAGCTGTTGGGATAATTTTCTTAAAGGACGAATATATTTCCTTATAATAATTGATTTTACCTATTCAAATTTAATAAATATTTTGGTAATTGCATTGAAAAATCTTCCCTAAAATAGTGTGGTTTTATTTCCTTATAATACTTGATTTTACCTATCCCCTAAAGCCATGCTAGTCATTACCATTTTATATATACATATATCAACACACACGGACAATGCAAGTTGATATATGTATATATAAGTTGTATGTATATATTCAGCAGGATTTACAGAGCCGAGATATCTACAGCCGCCTGAAGAGTGTATTCTGTGCCCATTATGCTCTAGGTCAGACATCAAAAGGCTCTAATTGTTTCTGTACTTATAACACACACAGTGGCATTAACAATAGTTTTCCAGAAGTGGGGAGTTAAATCATTCTCCTAACCCCCGTAAATCGGATGATTGAGTAGACTGGCGAATCTCAATGCTAAGGCCATTTCCTCTCTCCTCACGCAGGAAGATCACCGCAAATCTAAATCGCCTTTTGTAAGAATAGCTCTAGTATAGTGTTCCTGGGGTGCAACTGTGATATACCAGTGAAAGCCAATAAGGAGACAAACCCGTGTGGGATTCTAACTCAAGACCTCTGTTCGACACGCACATATAAGTATATATACAAAAATAAAATTGTAAACAGACCAACTTTTCAGCATGTCTTAGATAGAATCAGTTTAACGCTATGCATTATTCGCGTCAGGGTTAATATCTCGGTCTGCTCAAGGGGAATCTGCTAAGAGGCCGCAGACGGTAGGGGAGTGACAGACGGGCGACAGACAGAGTGGAGGGGAGGGAACAGCTGGACAACACCTGGCAGGTGGCATGTGGTCCGAGCGGGGGGCAGGTGAGGCAGGGCAAGGTGCTCTTCAAGGATCAGTCATTACTCGTACAAATATTGCCCCAACAGACCGCAGGGGCCTAACTAGACCGCTGGTCAGAACACTCCGCCGCTATAGTGCACACAACAGTCACTACACTAGCGGCAAGCGTCGTTCTATTAGCGGATTCGAGACCAAGTCATTCGCCTTCCTATCATCTTGTGAATCCTAAAGGAAAAAAAAGAAGACATAATTTATTGGAAAGTGAAAAAGTTCATGATTTTTCAAAATTGTATGCCCATTAAGACCAGACTGGAAAATTGTAGTATCATCGTTATTGTCCGAGATATGAGAAGAAGGACATAACTGTAATTTAGCAACAAATGGAGAGCTCTGGCCGTTATTAGTAGATGTTTTATTGTTAGGGTTCGGTCTAGGAAGATAGTTATCTTGACCGAACTAAAATAAAAATAAAACATCTACTTGCAATTTAGTAACTTTTTTTTTTTTTTTTTTTTTTGCAAAAATTACATTTTTATTAAATTCGTAAATATTTTGCTTAATTACAACTATGCAAAATATTTAAGAATGTAATTTCAATTTCTTGGCGGGCTTTAAATGTAGAAACCGAAATTGGTATTTATTACATGGTATTTCTTGGTTGAAACGAGATAAGAAAAAGGGGAGGATAGAGAAAATCCGAAATTTATAATAGTAAATTTTTCTTTAAAATTCTAAGAACACGAGCCAGTAAAATATAATTTTCTAACGTTCTTTATATATAATATTTTTACAAAAGAACGCAGACATTTACGAATGTAACTGAGATGGGTGAGCGCTTTTCCCATTTCTACCTACCTAGTCTAGAACAAACTTTAGTGGTCATATATATATATATATAATGTCATGAAACGAGGGAAGTACTGGATTATGCAGCTCCTGCGTGTAGGACTTACTTTTTGTATCTCATACTTTTTGTTTACTTTTTAACAACAACAACCAGGGTAGCTGCTAATGGGATCCTTTCGGGTCTCACAATTCTGGCTCTGCGGGTTCGAATCCCGCCGAGGGCAATCATTTATTTAATAATAAAAGCTTTTCCTCAGCCATGGATATTTAGAATGGGGTGTCAACCTGCAGATAGCCCCTCCCTTCATGACTCCAAGTGGTTGAATGGGAAGCTAACACATCTCTGTCTAATACTATAACTATAAACCATAATCGAGTTACATCAAGGACTTGGATAAGAATTTTGTGAAAATTACGACTAAAATGTAAAATGTTGGCTGATCAACATTATTAGGCTTTGGTGAAGTAAAAGCACTACGCGTTTGAAGATTACCTTTTCTGGAAGATACAGCAATGGCAGGATCGTACAAAGCAGTCAAGAAGGGTATGCCACATATCCATTCTACTCCAAACACCCGTGCTACTGAAGAGGTCAACTTTTCTGCAAGCCAGGTGTACCGCATGCCTGACCGAGACGGCTCTCCCCGACCAAGCCGACTAAAAGCGTAAGTAAACTACCTTCTTTCTTCCTGCCATTACTCCAAATGCAGAGATAATATCTGGAAATCCTAGTAGGAAACTCTGAGACTGGTGACTGCGGACAATGGCTCCCCCCTCCTCCTGCGGATAATTGCCGCCATATCATTGGAGACACGCTGGCGTAAACATCTCACTCCTGCACCAACACCGGGGTGTATGGAGTGGCATCTTCCCTGGGAAGCATGTGCTTGGACTATTGTCCCACACTCATTCCTAGTCGCTTTAATTAGAATTTAATTCATCCTGTAATTTGCATTAATGTAATTTCACCCTGATTACATCCGTCTCTTCTCATGCTTTGCATTTTCATAGTTAATACTTAACTACTCCCCAGCAGAATTCTTTATGAAGAATTTTATTTTATTTTGAATTATATTTCTTCTTTCGCAGTTCAAGGTCAGATTTAGCATTTCTGAATTTAAAAAAAAAAAAAAACTGGAGCGTCCGAAGATCAGGTTTAACATTGCTTTAGGTAAAAAAGCAAAAGTTAATTTTGAATATGTATTATAAACCTGTACTGACTACAACACAGAAAACGAAAAGGCTTTTCCAGAAGCACAAATAATTAAATTAAATTTCTATTTAAACGTACTCGTTTGTGTGTGTGTGTGTGCGTGTGTGTGTGTGTATAAAATCATTCTAGAGAGCAGAAGTGGAGGGAGTCGGTATTGACTTGGAATGTTTTATTTAACAAAGAGTTTAGCACATTTCACTAAAAGCAAGAAAGCTTGCGATCAAACAAGTGAAGTTTAGTGGAATTCAATCAACAATAAATGAAAATAACGGAAAAACAATTATTCCGCAACAAAAATCAGGGATTCTCTTTTTTGGGATACTAAATCAGCGAGAATCATCGTATTTTTTAGAGTTTGTTAAATGACAGCAGATACATAGTTTTTACTAACCAAGTACGATTCACACTACAAACAACTGCTCTCAAAAAGAACGCATAAAAGAAGAGAACTAGGACATAAAAAGAAGAATGTAACTAATAAAACACAGTCAACTTTATGTAGTACATAAAATGAACATTAGAAGTAATGTCTTTTTAACCTTTACTCAAGAGAATAAATAATATTCTGCACAGTTGATTTCGTTTAATTTAAAATACCCAAACTTGAATTCAGTTAAATAATTAAAACTTTAATTCAGTTTCTTAGAGCTAATTTGTAATATTTTTAGAATAATAAAAATATATTTAACAATATAACTAGGAGGAATAAGCGGGCCCTCTATTGCTGTTTCGGAGCATATATTATCCTTTTTGGATCATAAGAAGAAATTAGTCATGAAATACTAATTATGGCCGCCTTTAATGAAATAGGGAATTTAGACAGTAATTGTACTGTCCCCTGTGTTCTACAAGCTACTTCAGAGAAGAATGCT
This sequence comes from Oncopeltus fasciatus, assembly GCA_000696205.2. NCBI lineage: Eukaryota > Metazoa > Arthropoda > Insecta > Hemiptera > Lygaeidae > Oncopeltus > Oncopeltus fasciatus. The sequence continues at coordinate 411,136 of KZ807197.1, read as the reverse complement.
AATGAAAGACGCGCCACTGCTGCACTAAGAACCATTAAAGCAGCAATAGTTCCCAGGAGAGAGCCACCCAGCTAAGTACGAAGTACGGACGCAGTGTATACCAATTAAAATCCAGTAGGCCGTTATTATGTGGGCGGAAGAAGAACAGATCGGTGTTTAACTCCTCTTCCCACAGAGGGCATTTCCCAGGGCGCGGGAGACGTGGAAAAACGAACTGACTCGCCGAGGAAAGTGTATACGGGAGCGGTATTGCCGCACGTGCGTCTATGCCGGGGGTGGTGGGGTTTCACTGGCAGAACACTCGTCCCTAACCTGTATGAGTTCTATCCCTTTGTGTGGGATACTCTCATCCCCTTGTGTGGGATACTTCCATCCCTTTGTGTGGGATACTTCCATCCCCTTGTGGGGGATACTTCCATCCCCATGTGTGGGATACTTCCATCCCCTTGTGTGCGATACTTCCATCCCCTTGTGGGGGATACTTCCATCCCCATGTGTGGGATACTTCCATCCCCTTGTGTGCGATACTTCCATCCCAATGTGGGGGATGTTTCCATCCCCTTTCAGAGGGGCACACATCTCGAATGTCTTAGTACATACTAAACTAAGATATACCCATCTTTAGATATACCCTTAGATATACTTAAGGTATACCCATCTTTAGATACAACATATATAAGATTATTTTTTAAATGATTGGAAGTTCATTGGCCGTCGAGTACTATGCTGGAGAAATTAGTCAGTTTAGCTCTGCACTCTGAGATGTGAACACGGAAAATTATCATTTTACATGAGGATCACAACTAAATTAATATTTATAAATGAAAATTAAAAAAGTAAATAACGAGAGTCGATAAATAGCTAGACAATGTCAGCTCCTTCGAGCATAAGACGATGTATTCGTCTTTCTCGTGGGTTAGGCTCTCGCTAGTGTGTTGGGAATTTAATAAGTAACTGGCTCGTCCCGATGGTGTAATGGAAACATACCGGCCCGGAAAGCAGGAGATCCGGGTTCCGAGTCCTGGCTGGGACAGATTGATTTTTTATTTTATTCCCTCGCAATAATTGTTTTAAATATATACTCATTTAAATATACTGTATCTCAAAAAGCGCGGAAGTGCATGTAGAAAAATAAAAGCGTACCGATTAAAAAAAAATGGGACCGAGTTAAAGGAAAAATGTGGAATTTGATACAATTTGGCTTTAAAATTAAATTTATTTCTTTGAAATTTAGAATTGAAAAAAACCCCCATCAAATTTAGCAACAAAATATAAAAAATATTGATAAATAAACCTCTATTGACTTATTACAGTTAATTTTAAGAATACTTAAATGACATGGATGCCTGAAAATTTAATTGTTTTTGGACAAACTTGCTTTAGTCATGTATTTTAGTGAGTATTTTTATGAGTGTGTTATGCATATGTATAAATCTATATATTTGTGTATGGATATAGAATTATTTTTGACATAATTTTTTTAAATATTCCGACTTTAGACTTTAAAATCACTATTTTATATATAGAGAAATCTGAATTGACAGTACCTAAATAGAAGTTACCAAAATATATTTAACGTATCTTTTTTTATTTAGATAGAGTTTTGGAAATAAATTATTATTATTATTGACTCTAAGATGCAGTACTTATTTGTGCAGCAAGGAATCCATACATCAATAGGAAAAATTTAATAATTTTTTGTACACATAAGGTGTATAGATAAACAATAAGAATATGTTTATTTATTTAAGATAATCAAACGTGAAAAAATTCGTAGTTGCGAAGAAATAATTCAAAAATTAAAAAATACTCACAGGAAGCCGAGGAAATTATGGAAATGTGAAGCCTTATTTTCCCATATGTTTATTCATAAAGAAAAATAATAATCCGCTTCGCTAACTTAAAATCCGTCTCGTAAATAAAAGGCTATTTAAAAGGTTATTGTACGGCAGTTATACAGTTAGACTAGACGTAATGATTCCCCGCGAGTTTAACAACATTAATTAATAATGAAATAAATTCATATAAATAAATAAGTAAATACGGCGGTATTGAATTGTAGCTCACTGTATCAATAAAATCATAAATTCAATGCCTTCCGGACCTAGGCAACATTAATCATCTATAAGGCCATATTTTTCCCAGCGAAGAGAAGGCGAGATCGAATATGCTGGAGGCTTTCATATTATATAACAATTATTTTAAAAAGCCAATAGTTACAAGTTATACCCACCATTGGTTGATTAGTTGACCACTATGACACTCTTTAGCCACGCAGAATGTGTTGTTATAAACAGAACACCCTCCCCAATATTCTAAGATGATTTTAGTTGGGGTTCGGTCGAGGTAGATCCAAAAAAACACAAATTAAAAAAATGTATTTTTTTAATGAAGGATTATCTGCCAACGTTTCGGCTCTCCAGGGCTATCATGAAGATGAGAGAGGACGTCCTGTCCCTAAGTTCACATTTCCATGACTGCCCTGAAGATGGCTTATTCACATTTCATGATAGCCCTGAAGATGGCTTACAATGTAAGCCGAAACGTTGGCAGATAATCCTTCATTAAAAAAATACATTTTCTTAATTTGTGTTTTTTTGGACCTAACTCGACCGAACCCCAACTAAAATCATCTTAGAATAATATCTACGGTCAACAAACTTTCTTTTTGAACCNATTGATCAAAAATATCTGATTTAACCACCATCTACATTAAAATTCTTTAGTTAACTTTGATTTTATGGAGCGGGAGGGGGGGGGGGGGGGGGGGGGAAAAAGTTGGGATTCGTCAAATTGCGACGAAATGGATACCGATTTCGGATCTTAATAGAAGATTTATTCAGCCATAATTATTTTCTGATTTAAGAGATTTTTAGCATCCCATCTAAATTTCATGTATTTATCTGAAAAAATAATTATAAATTGAGAAACCCAGTGAGAGAAAAGCGAAAGAAGCTGCACAGATAAATTCCATTGACTACTAGAGAAAGAAAAAACAATTAACTTGGATTTTACTTTCTCCACACAATCAAAAGTAGAAGTATGGTAGACGTAGAAAGCGTGGCTTTCTGTCCTGAAATTTCCAATTTTTGTCGTTATTACACACAGAAAACAAATTATATTAAAAATAACTCTGAATAAAGACGGTGTCTCGATGAAACTAACACCGCCTCCCTTACTACATCCCAGAATAACTTTCAAAACACTGACTGTATTAGACTAAAATTTAATAAATTTGAGGCTGGTGAATACCATTAATAGCACCTTTTGATCAGGACATATAAAGAGATTAATTTTGTTTTTCTGGTAACATCCAAACTAACAATCAATTTAGAATAATAATTACTATATTATTTAAAAACACGATGGTTGAATAATTTTCATATTTAAATAAAAATCGATGCAGCAGTTGTAAAGTTATGAAAAATCCTTAAATTGGGAGGGATTTTTAAAAAATACTTTGAAAGTATTATTAAAATGGTTAAATTCCATTATTAACTTCACCTAATTTAGTGAAATATACCCCTTATTGTATGAGCCCACCATATATTTACAGTAGGAATAGACGTAGATACACGAGCTTACTTTACTTCTATACTTTGAAAGTATTATTAATAAGCTATAGGAAGAGATTATTCATTTAATTATATATAAAAAGATATTTATCAATGGGTTCTACAATACAAATCTACCTCAACTCTCCAAAATTCATGCATTTTAATCACACAAATCTAACTAGGTCTTATGTTACCAGAAACAAATGGAATGGAAAATTCAAGTTAAAGTGGTAGCAGACCTCTTTGTTACATTCACTGATACATCATCTCCACCCAAGAAAAAACATGATTTATGGTATTTAGTGAACATCATATAGCAATAAATTCATTTTTATGTGATAGACAACAATAATCGATAACTGCTACTAACAGTTCAGAAGAATAATAGATAACTTTTTTTTCTTTTGTTGGTGAAAGACTTTTGAGAAGATTTGAAAGAAAAAGAACAGGTATTTTGATAATTTGAAAAAGTGGTCCGTTGTTAAGAGATTTCTCGTTGAAAAATACGCCGAGTGAAATCGGTACATATAACTACGCCATAGACGATGGTCTGGAAGGGTGGTGAATCGCGTTCTCCACGACGAGCGAAACGAGGCTGTGCTCGAGAAAGCAATGCTAACAAAGTAATAAGAGAAGAGCAGAAAGACAATCCTGGATGTCCTCCCCAAAAGAAGTGCCGTCACTTCTGTCTGAAGGTCCTGGACACGGAGGAAAAGTGGACTCAGCGTCCTTGACCTGGCGTAATCATCATAAAGGGGAAGGAGCCTTGTCCTCAAGCCTCTGCCTGACTGCAGCAAACCTCCTCCGCCTCTCCGTCTGTATGCGTAAAAGTATGGTCGGAAATCAAGCTATTCACTTTGCAACCTTGATGCGACTTTAGAAAAATTTCAAAAAAAAAAATTTTGTTAGCGATTGTAGAAGTTAAGGATATGGTCCATTTCAAAATATTATATGCAGACACACACATACACACATACAAATGCATGGGCGCGCCTTCAAGAGAACACATTTTTTCCGCAGTTGGAATAGCTTGAACGCGTTTTTCTTCATTGATTTTAATTCTCTATTTGCCACACCATTGTTTGATATTTTCGAAGATATTTGTAGGTTTTTAGAAGCAGTTTTAGGATCGGGATGGGAGGATAAGATAGCTTTGTCGTCCGCTAATGGAGCTAAAAAGATAGGAATGTCAGAGGTGTACAGAATAAATAGGATAGGTCAAAGCAGACTACCTTGAGGAACTCCCGCTTCCACTTGGTAGATATCGGAGTAATCTAATCCTTGCCGAACCCTAAAGAAACGGTTGGATAAGTAAGACTTAAGGATAAGGTAAGTGTTATTAGGAAGTATGGATTTCAGTTTTAATAGAAGACCACTGTGCCAGACTTTATCAAATGCTTGGGAAACATCCAAAAAAGCTCCTAGGCAGTGCTCTTTGCGCTCAAGGGAAGAGGACATGTAGTTTACAACGCAAAACACCTGATGGACAGTGGAATGCTTACATCGGAAGCCAAACTGATGATTAGGGAGGATATTGATGGGTTCAATGGAAGGCATCATTCGTTTTAAGAGTATTTTTTCGAAAACCTTTGAAAGTTTAGGAAGGAGACTTATAGGACGACATAAAAGAAAATATTAAAGAATGTAATTTCCAATGTTGGGCGGCACAATGATATCTTCACTATTATTTGAGTTTAAAAAAAGTTCGTAGAAAGTAATACTGGTAAAATCAAATCCCCTAAAATTGTATGTTCGATAAAATTTCTATGAAAAATGCTTCTTATTTAATATTTACCAAAATTATTGACAATATATGAACGTTCATCCACTCTCCTTTCCGGCTAGTATACACGTAGGTTTGTGGGATTCCCTTTTACAGCCCAATGGTCTTCCTGCCTTATAATATATTATTTGTAATTGACTCTTATTAATCTCCATCCTTAATAAAACACGGGAAATCTACCTCTTTTACTTAGCCCATGCGATGGGGACCAAAATTATTTTAAAAAAAGGGGGATTTCCTTGAAACCTCGACCATCGCCCTTCAGAGCCAGAAAAATATCTAATATGTACATTGTTGTACAAACTTGTTCTATTATTATATTGTATACAGTATACTATTAATACACTTTTATACATAGAGTTTTATTATTTAATATAAGCTTATACCATCTTAATAAATGTTAAGGATTGCCATCCACAAGATTATGTTCGGCAAGATTATCTCTTAAAAATTATATTTATTTTAGACTAAAATTAATTTTTCCTCACATCTCACGCTTACAAAAGGTAAATTTAATAAGACTCTAATTTAATAATAATAATTTACTAAACTAATTGACCTGGATCCTTTTATTGGATTTTTCTTTTTTATTAGGGATGAGAGCGAGGAAATACGAGTTATAATAACTCATTAGTCACAAGTACTAATTTACGTGCTCGTACACTATGATTTATAGCTAGACACTAAAAAAACAAAACAATCCCATTAGTAATAAAAAACATCTATAAAATTTATCATGCGCTATTAATTTCACCATATTTTCCCATCGTTCGCTATTAAACTCTTCATTCTCATTAGATGTGATGTGGGAGCGCTATATAAGAACAGTATATCCCTTCGGGATTCATTAATCTAGCCCTGCGGACTTTTGTCGAGATAGTATCGTGGTTGTTTAGAATAGGGTAGCTGGCTGTAGAGAGCCTCGTCCCTCCATTACCCCAAGAGGTTAAAAAGGGAAAAAAGTATTAAACATATTGAAAAAGACGTTCTCAAACGACACTCTAATCTTTTTTAACAGCTGATCAAGCTTTCTAGATCAAAGATCGCGTCTTCAGAGCATAGAAATCTCCCAGTGCGGGTATGATCAGAGATTCCATATAATAATAGAATCTCTTTCTGACCTCCGAAACTGGGAGATTCCAGGGCTCTAAAGATGATTACTCACCTTGAAAGTGATTGGCTGATCAAAATAATAAAAATCGTACAACAGTTGGAGTATTAATTTAGAGAAAACACATTAGAATATTGCATCACAGATTTTTGTCACTATAATTTTTGGAATCTACTAAGTAAAATCGAAGAAAATATCGAGAAAAATAAACCTCAGTAGCAATACGAGCTATACACTAGGACTCTGAGATGTGACCATAAACCTCCTTCGGAGATCTCTTCAGAAATCACTATCGCCTTGAGAATGACTTAAAAGTTGAGTCGAAAATAATTACCCAACAATTTTGGAGTATTTTATTTTTCTGCTCCTGGCCAAAACCCTGACTGATTTCTTCGGTATAATACTCGACGGCCAACGAACCTCCAACCTTGCATAAATATTGAAATTATGCATCACAAGTACGTTGTGGAGGGAAATGAAAATGAATAGCAGCGTGACAGTGAAAGTGAACGGTGTTGGGAGTTATTGCCGGCCTAGGAGGGATATCTAACCTCGTTCGGGATCCAGGGACGACCGGCGTTCGATCAGATAGCAGCCTTTGACAGGGGGATCGAACGGCTGGATGCCAGAGGTGGGAGAGTATGAATGTGGCAGGACGAACAACAATCCAGAACACTTGCAGGGACACGTGAGGGATGGAGGGAAACATCGGGCCTTACTCTGCAAACGTGACTCGTGCCGCGACACCAGCAATCAAGCAAACCAATAATAAGCACTTGCTTGGACTGGCTCTGTAGAGCAGCGTAAGGGACACGTGCCCTTGTCATCCCCTCTCAAAACAAGATTCATTTGAAAGCACTTAAGAAATCAAATATAGCTTTTATTTAATTCTTGTGGGAACCACGCAAAACTTCCCTCACGCAGCAGTTGCGTAAACTAAGCAAATTCCACACGTTTAACTGGTTCTAAAATCGCCGGGAAGTGTGGGAGAACTACTCAGACATAGTTATACTTCGAAGTACCTTCCTTTATATATTTTTCACCAACTTCTTTCTAAAAACTTTTTTAATAAAATAAAAACAAAGATATTTGGATTAAAACATTTTCCCTCGACCGATTTTAGTCAACAACGAACTCATTACATTAACGGTCAAGTTCGTTTTTAAGAGTTCGTATCTATTAACGAATTCGAGCGATTTTATTCATTAACGAACTCATCCAACAGTTTGAAAAGAAAGAAAAAATATCGAATTTTGTTGTAGTATTTAAAAAGCTGCCAACACTAGAGCACGATAAATATATATATAACTATAGGCAAAAAATATTTATAGCTAGCTTCTCTTTAACTTGGTTCGTGAAGATTTAATATTTTTTTTTTTTTTTTTTTTTTTTTTTTTTTTTTAAAGTAACACGTTATGATTCCTCTCTCTTCTTTTCTCATTATATTCCGACCAAAATTAATTCCTCTAATTATTTGTAATAAAATGAATACTTACCTAATTTAGTTTCAATATTTTAAAAATATATACCTCCTAGTCGCTTTGTGGTAGCAACGAAAATAGAATTACTGATTCCCAAGTGAGAAATCAGCTACAAGGATGAATATTTTCTAAATCTGGAGTTTAAAATCAATGAACTAGCCAAAGTTTAAAAATAGGACAGAGAGTATTGACCCTGAGAATTGTCTCACTCTCTTTATAATTTTAATACTAATCTGACAGAATAGTCTTGTAGGAGATCCTACAAGAAAAAATTCGAGGCCAGTAGATAAGTTTGAATATATTACTGTTCAAATTATCGTTTTAATTTATTTGACTATATTGTTATAAGGACAACATGCTGGGAAAACAATGAATGATATATGTAATTAAAGTTTTTTTTATTTTAAGAATATGCACTTGTACGAAATTGGCTGAAAATCAATTTTAGATAAAGAAAGAGTTAAAGCCTTCGTCATACTTATTTTTTAGTATCTTTGGAGACAGCTAAGAGTCTCCGATGAAGGAAGCTGTGTCTTCAGAAAACAGCCCAGCCCAAACACCTGTGAATGAAGGATACTCTCGTTCTTTCATCACCGAATTTACGGCCTTTACTCACAGACAAAAAAAAAAAAAATTATTAAAATAAAATAAGAAGAAATCTGTAATGAAACGTACCTTTTTGCGTGCTTGTGGAGGAATGTGTGGGCATACATTTTGTAACAATCATAATTGTCTAAGATAAGGAAAACAATCATAATCAATGAGGAATTTTAAATTTTGTCAAAACCATTAGAGACATGGTCAAAAACCTTTCAGTGAATGAACCCAATGATTTTTTCGACCTTTCAGATTACTAAACATTTGTAGGATAATTTATATTAAATTTAAAAACAAAAAAAAAAAAAAATTAAAAAAACCAAATATTGCATTCTACAAGAAAAAAAAAAATATCTGAAGGGCATCAATCAATTTTTAGCTGGCTGAGTATTAGCTTTCTTAAATTATACTAATTCGGAGATTTTGCTGGAGTTCGGTCAAGGTAGATTCAAAAAATGCAAGTTAAAAAATGTGTATATTTTCTGCCAATGTTTCGGCTTACATTGTAAACCATCCTCAGGGCTACCATGAAGGCGAGAGGGGACGTCTTGTTACCTAGATCTACTCTTAATCTCTTCGGTCAAAAACTCTTCATTTATTGTAATTAGGTTTTAAAAGGGGAAAGAGGAAAATAGATTAAAAGAACCATTCTTAAGGACAACCACGGCTTCAGAGAGAATGGTGTATAACACGGATCTAGAAATACAACGCTGAAATTGAAATTTATTTTTCTTTTTTTTTCAAATGTTTCAGTAATAACTCGTGAAACCTCTAAGCCACTGTGAGGTGAGGGGGTCATGAAACCTAAAGCCAATTTTTCGCGTCAGTATTGTTACTCGGTGGAAGTGTGAATAATCGATATGTTGTCGATAAGGGACTTAAGCTAAACCCCTCAGCGGGGATCCCTTCTACCCTTTCACAACGGAGGCACTCTATAGGGCTTCCCTATCGTATCTCATTCTAATTCTGTTTCATCGGAATTTCCGAAGAGAACGCAACTATTTAGGTTCAAATGGAGAGTTTGTGACCGGAGTATATACGGAGTGTATAGTTACAATTTAATAAATGTGTATTTTTTAATTATCTGCCGATGTTTCGGCTCACAGCGTAAGCCAACTTCAGGGCTATCATGAAGGCGAGTGGGGGCGTCGGTGTCACATGGAAATGACTGCTGAATACCATATCCAGTCATGAGTATAGTGTCTAGCGGACACGAAGTCCACTCTCGCTTTCACGATAGCCCTGAAGATGGCTTACAATGTGAGCTGAAACGTTGGCAGATAATAAAATACAACAAAAAATACACTTTTTTAAATTTTCTTTTTTGAATCTACCTTGACCACTGAACACCAACTAAAAACATCAACTAGTTACTATTTAGGTTGATGAGAAAACTCAATTTAAAAATATTTCTTTCAGTTAGATGCCTAAAGTTAGGCTCATTCGTCGTGTGCGTGTTTAAGTGTGTTAGTTGGTTTACAGCTCATGAGTAACTTTCACTTGGTTTAGCGGACATTCTACTCTCAACAGAAATCTGCAAAAAGAGGAAATCCAGAGTTCGCTCAGTAGTTTGCCACCGGGAATGTAAATAAATCAGGAATTCTCTTGCAGGCCGCGCGTTTGACCTTGCCGGCCTGATTCCATCAGATGTGGGTGTGTGACTGAGCTGATTCGCGTTGATCAGTCCCAAAGGAACTTTTCCAGTGTGGATGGGAGAGAGCCCAGCTGTGGCAGAAGAGCGAACAGCTGTATTGGTGAATAGTGTTTTTGCGGGGGTAGCCTTTGTAATGAGGCCGGCGTGAGGGATGTAAACACCCTCCCACAGGGTGGGAGTGACAGGTATACAGTGTGAGCGTGTGTTAATCAGAAGTCTCGCAGGGAGCGTTCTCCCACGAGGGCGCTACACCCACGCTGTTATGCTACCTCGTACGTTCGCCGACCGTCACCCTCTCGCCAAGCTAACCACATCGTAAGCTAATGGCCTCAAGTACTCTATCGCTTTCCTATTCAATTCAAATAGACTTCAGTTTTAATTATCCCACGATAGCATAAAATAAATAAATCAAAAACAAAAACAAAAAGTTGTTTGCAAGTCCGTCCTTCGTAAAACTTCAAAAGTTTCTTCATGGTATGTACGAACGTGAACTGGTTTTTATTCAAGGGTAAATCGGTGAAAAACAAATTATTATAATTAGATGTTTTTTCTTGGGGTTCGGTCAAGCTAGATCCAAAAAAATACAAATTTAAAAAATCGTGTATTTTTTAAATTATCTACCAACGTTTCGGCTTACATTGTAAGCCATCTTCAGGGCTATCAAGAAGGCGAGAGGGGACGTTGTGTCCCTAAGGTCACATTTTCATGACTGAAAATAGTAGTCATGAAAATATGATCTTAGGGTATTTGTGATCAATATGGTTTATTGAGGTACCGAACTTACCTTGACGGAACCCCAACCAAAAACATCTAACAATAATATATACGGTCAAAAAAACTCCCCATTTGAACAAAGTGTTATACTATGACACAAGATTCTGAATACCGTTGGTTAAGTATTGATGCAATAATATCATTATTGCTTTTCTTACATTTAGTTTCATCAATGACAATTGCAGGACATCATAGATATATAACTTAATTTCTAAAACTCTATAATCTACTGCACTTTCAGGAAAAATGCATTTATATACCGTCATAATAGTATGACACTGAGGAATATGCTTTCTTGCGTTATCGAAGAATTTGGGATATAATTTTCAAAAGTAAAAAAATAATGAAAAATTAGATATTACTCATAAGCATAAAAAAGTGGCATTGTTGTTTTTAAATTGTATATATTTTGGATGCGAAATTATAGTCCTTTAGAGTGTAGTACACTTTAGATTTTTTAATCTAAATCAAATAGTTTTTACTATTTGATACGTACGAAAAATGTACAGCTTTCAAAAGACAAATAGACCTAAAATTAATAATATTCAATTTACTTTTTTTTCTGTAAAAATGTACATGTTGGCATAAAGCTTGGGGTATACAGAATTGATCGTCTTACTCACGAAACAAAACTAACTGATTTTAAAGGTGTCATCTCTTCTGAATAATGAACCCAATCTTCACAGCCCCACTATTTCATTGATCAAAAATATCTGATTTAACCACCATCTACATTAAAATTCTTTAGTTAACTTTGATTTTATGGAGCGGGAGGGGGGGGGGGGGGGGGGGGGGGGGGTGAGATGATAAAGGAATATATCAATAGCTTTGTGTAACATCCAATGTATTGACATAGAAATAGTAAAAATGAAAAACTGAATAATTAAATTTAGGAATCATGATAAGCAAGTAACTGGACAATGACTATACAGGATTCAAGAAATAGGTGAGGAGAGAAAAATGGTTACATACAATCACGACCTAATCTGTACGAAATTAGTGACAATTAGTACATTTTTACATCTATGTTCGTTGTGTTTGAAGTTTTATTTGACGCATCAAAAACTTTCAATCGGCTGAATTACAATTAGAAAATATTACAATAGCTGACAAGTACTTGACAAAAGGAATATTCTAATTCATTCGCAGGATAAAGAGAGAAATTTCAATTATGATTTTTATCTGATCTATGATATCGGAGATTTATCATGACGAAATAGCAATGGAATGCGACAAGGACTTTACACTAACTCAGCCAAAAAAAAAGTTTACATTATTATAATTTAAATGTTAATTTTGAGGTGAATCGGACAGTAAGAAAAATATCTTAGAATAAATTTTTTTAAAACACATAATTAATTAACATTCATTCATAAACAATGTAACTAAACCACATATAGCCTAGGCAAATACATTTGTATCGTAAAATTAAAGGCTATTTTTTCTTAACGAAGAATTCTTAGGTAGAAAAAAAAGAAGGGGGGGGGGGCGGACATTCCAGTAAAAAAATACAATCCACTTAGGTCAAAGAGCGTAAAAGCGCTTTTAAAATAAGGGTGTTTCTTTTTCAGTCTTGGATTCATGGACAGAGCTGTGTGAAGATTCGATCCCCGACAGTCATTGTCGGACATTTCACACGGCTATCAACTACTATAGCTCACGCTACTTGTAGGAAACCCATTGAATACTTTGATCTCGAGACCGCTGACGCTGAGGAAACGCTTTAACCTTAAACTTAAGATCTCTGAGGCTAATGAAAAAGAAGACTATAAAAAGTTATCGGTAGTAGTTAGCTAAAGGTAGTAGTGAGCTTAACTAGTTATAGGGAAAAGGAGAGTTTGTTGACCGTAGATATTATTCTAAGATGATTTTAATTGGGGTTCGGTCGAACCCCAACTAAAATCATCTTAGAGTTATAGGGAAATTTTTTTATCTAAGTGGGCCATTTACAATCAAGGCAAACAAAATTATTTTCTGATGAGTGATAAAATAAGGTGTAAAATACACCGAAGAGCAGATTTTCATTTTTTTAAAATTAACGTTTTACAATTTGAATTTTTTGACCGCAGAGATTATTGGTAGATGGTTTTTTGTTGGGGCTCGTAGCAATTTAAGTATTACCGAAATTCTCGCCAGTCTCAAGACAATGCACTAAAGTATTACAAATAGTCTCAAATTTAGAGTGGATCTAATACTCGTGATATAGTAAATATATTCCCGCTGATAAATTTAATATAAATAAAAGTCCTTAAATCAGGAACAGCGTAAACCATGTGTATTTCTCAGTATTCCATGCTAAGATATTCCCCATATTTATGTTCTAATCTTTTATCAAAAACAAGTTTGAATTGAGTTTCATTGCAATAAACCAAATGCTACGCCTGTAGAATTGCACTAAACCAAATGTTAACCTGTGATGCAGCAAAAATACTGTTTCTCTACACTCACTTGACATTTCAGGTAATAACCTACTCCTTCTTGACGGATTTCACACCCCAAAAGACTCGAGTCTCTCATTTAACATTTAAAAGCTAATTTCATCAAGAAAAATAAATAATCACTGTTGCTTTTTTTTTTTTTTTCATTTATTTTTGTATGCCAGTTCTTACACCAAACGACTATGTGGTTTAAGTGCTCTTCAAGGAAATTAATTACAATTGAGGAATCAGGATCGGACTCGACAAAGGTAGCAGAGAGTGTATCAACTGACTTTGGAAAGCCGGAAGTAAATGGTATGTAGAGATTAGGCCCGAGCACACAGCCCTGAGGAACTCCCACTTCTACAGGGCAGTAGCGGTCGGACTTGGAAATCAGTCGGATAGACAGGAGCGGATAAAGGGTATAGGAGAGGATGTGCTTCAGTTTGCGTAGATGGCCCTGGTGCCACGGACAATCAAAGGACTGTGATACATCCAGAAGCGCACTCATACAAAACTCCATTTTCTCAAAGGATGACACTTGCTGGGATGTTGAGTGACATGAGAGGAATTTAAACTGATGACTGGGAATAAGGTTATTGATCTGTACGATTGGGAACATTAGTTTTGTTAGGCTAATTTCGAACATTTTTGTTAGGATAGGCAGCGGGAATTACAGCTTCTAGGCAGTCAAATGAATTACGGTACAGGTAAGCCCCAATTTCTAAATGTTAAATTTCGCCGTATAACTCTCAAAAAGTGTCTTTTGTCGACCTGTGATAAGCTTCATTAGTGCAAGCAAACAATTGCGCTCCGTTAATCGAAAAATGTTTTCTTTTCGCTCTTGTCATTCTCAAATGAATACCCGAGTATTCCCCACTCCTATAGGTCCGATTTTGCTCAACAACATAGCCATTTGTTTTACATTATAAAACTAAATTTAATTAAGAAAAATGGAAAAGTGGGGCCAGTAGATCGTGGACACTAAACATACCCACATATAAATTTTAATGACTAACATCATGTCAATAGTTAAATTCTTTTGGAATTCAATAAATAAAAAAAAGGTGAAAGTCCTAGCTAGATGGACTAGTGACATGACTAGTTATAAATAAAATATAGTTATATTTTTTAATTAAATAAAAAAATTGTAAAACTGAAATATGTAAAGTTTCTTTTCATGAAAATAATCATTGAGAGGCCTCATGATTTTTGTACTAGTTTTCAAATGAAATGAGATATGCGCCTTTAGGCTCAGCTTGTAATGGCCGAAGAAGCTCGGGGAAATGCTATAGACTTTTTCAGCTTGACGAAACACCGAAGAATACATTGCACGGAAGAAAAGGGAGAAAAAAGACTTATGGCGACGAAGATTGAATAGCGAGGACAGAGGAGTCTCCCTAGTGTGTTGGCACCAAGACTAAAGCGCTCATTGAAATACGAATCCAGGCCTAAACACAATGCCTGGAACAGTGTCATCTCAACTGGGAGACTGATTAAGGTACTGGCTCCACTAGCTGGACATATACAGGGTGTTTCGCAAGTAGATGACAATATGCAAGATGGAATAACTAGATCAAAAATGTAGTTAAACGCCGCCAACCGCATGATTCTTTCTTATTCCGTTGCACAGATATGCCGTTCCAAAGGTAATTTTGAGAAAACCGTGTTTTTTGTAGGAAAACCTCAATTTTCTCTGCTTCAACACATTTTTTTTCAATGTTCCATCACAGTTTTGAATTCACCATTAAATTTTCTTTAAGTCTAATGCACATTCAATGTTCATAGTATCATTTCAAAAGCGCGATAACAGATCAAGAAATAAAAATTTTAAAAAAATGTTGTCAGCGACAAATTTTCGAGGATCACTGCTCTTCCAAAAAAAGTCCTGCAAGCTGCCGAATCTCACAAAAGTTGTGAAATTTAATTACCTTTCTAACGGTGTACTCAAAACTGCAATTATCTCTCAATTTTGTAATGCAATTGGAATGGGAAGGAGAAAAAAACTCATGTCATGCATATTTTGCAGGATCTTATCTCCGTTAAATTTAATTTATTTTTATGTAAATTACAACGAAAAATTAAATTAATTTTTACATAAAGTTAAACAGTAAATAAAATATCTTTGAACATTACAAAAGTTGCTGGAACTGGCCTCCTCCTTGAAGTATACAGTGACGACATCTGTTTAACACAGCTGATGTAGCCCTTCGAATCTGATCACGGTCAGCTCTCATTGCTTCACATGATTCGCGAATTCTTGCGATCAGATGGTTCATATCTTGAATGGGTACTCTGTACACTTCCGATTTAAGCCTACCCCAAATATAAAAATCCAGTGGCGTCAAATCAGGGCTTCGGGCCGGCCAATGCACAGGTCCATATTTCCCAATCCATCTTCCTGGGTACTGTTGATTGAGCCAGTTCGTTACAGCTCGTCCATTATGCGCTGGACACCCGTCCATTTGCCACCATAGCTCTTCTTCAAGTGGTATTGCTTCGAGGAGTGCCGCACTTATATCATCCTGAAGTAGATCATAAAAAGTATTGGAATTTAACCGACCAGGTAAGAAAACGGGCTCTGTCATATGCTGCCCACAGACTCCTAGCCACACGTTCACACTGAACTGATATTGGAAGTGGTGTTCCCTAGTGCCATGTGGATTATGATGAGCCCAAAGGTGAGAGTTGCGTGAGTTAAAAATTCCCGCACGTGTGAATGTTGCCTCATCTGTCCAAATTATGTGATCAGGGAAGTTACGCCTCTCGTGGCACTGTTGAACATACCATCGCGCAAACACCATCCGTAGCTCCATATCACGGGGTAGCAACTCCTGGACAGTAGTCAGGTGATAAGGATATCTATTGTCTTCCCTGAGAGCTCTGAAGACTGTAGAGTGCGATATTCCCAGTTGATTTGAAGCGCGACGGGTACTAGTTGATGGATCATTTTCAAAAATAGTTAAAATGTCAACTTCCCTTCGAGCTCGGCCCGCGTAGTTAACAGGTTGTCTTGGAATAGAGCCTGTTTCTCTCATGATGCGATAAGCGTTTTCAATAGTTCTCCGGTCTGGATATCTTTGCCGATTTGGAAACATATTGCGATATTCTTCTTGTGCACGAAGACCATTGCCTCTTGCAGCCCCATACGCGAAAATCATGTCAACGTACTCTTCAGAAGTGTATAAATTTGGCATTTTTACTTCTTGCACTCAAATTGAAACTTCCTTAACAGACTGAAGATTTGCACGATACTGACAATTATTATTGTTATTTATAACACAAAGTAGGTAGACGAAGAATGAAAGAGATAAGGTAAACAAACCGTAATGCGAACATAATCCATAAGAAGTAAACAAAAACATTCATCACGCCAGACGTTCTTTTAGGTTTCAATCACCTCCCTAGTAGATTTATTAAATAAATATTTGTAATTTACATAAAAATAAATTAAATTTAACGGAGATAAGATCCTACAAAATATGCATGACATGAGTTTTTTTCTCCTTCCCATTCCAATTGCATTACAAAATTGAGAGATAATTGCAGTTTTGAGTACACCGTTAGAAAGGTAATTAAATTTCACAACTTTTGTGAGATTCGGCAGCTTGCAGGACTTTTTTTGGAAGAGCAGTGATCCTCGAAAATTTGTCGCTGACAACATTTTTTTAAAATTTTTATTTCTTGATCTGTTATCGCGCTTTTGAAATGATACTATGAACATTGAATGTGCATTAGACTTAAAGAAAATTTAATGGTGAATTCAAAACTGTGATGGAACATTGAAAAAAAATGTGTTGAAGCAGAGAAAATTGAGGTTTTCCTACAAAAAACACGGTTTTCACAAAATTACCTTTGGAACGGCATATCTGTGCAACGGAATAAGATAGAATCATGCGGTTGGCGGCGTTTAACTACATTTTTGATCTAGTTATTCCATCTTGCATATTGTCATCTACTTGCGAAACACCCTGTATACGTAAGTAGATTTCTTTTGTTGGGGTTCGGTCAAGGTCGATCCAAAAAATTTTAAAAATGTGTATTAATTAATAGTTTGCTGACGTTCCGGCTAACATTGTAAGCCATCTTCAGGGCTTTTGAAATACAATTTCATAAGAACAACATAAAAAAATTTAAATTATTATTAAATAAAAATGTCATAAGTGATATGTAATAAAAGTAATAATTTTCTGCCGACGTTTCGGCTAACATTGTACGTCATCTTCAGGGCTGTTGAAATGTCATAAAAAATAAAATTTCAAAGATTTACATTATTATTACATAGAATTGTCAAAAATGAAAGTAATGTGATATCAAATGCTGTGGAAAAAACAATAACAAATGTGTAGAAAAATTGACCAAACCTACCGATCATGAAGGCCAATCGTCGAGTCACCAGGATCACATGTGATAACCTCTCAATTTCAAATTGTTTTTTCCACAGCATTTGATATAACATTACTTACGAAAATTCTATGGAATAATAATGTAAATCTTTGAAATTTATTAATGTTTTTCTTATGACATTATAACAGCCCTGAAGTTGGCGTACAATGTAAGCCGAAACGCCGGCAGAAAATTAAAAGATTCACATTTTTTCCCAACTTTTTGCATCAACAAAGGAAAATTTTGGCATTAAAAAATGACATTTATTAAGTTTATTAATACTTCAAATGGAGAGTTTTTTGACCGTAGATATTATTCTTAGATGATTTTAGTTAGGGTTCGGTCAAGGTAGATCCAAAAACACAAATTTAAAAAATGTATGTTTTTAATAAAGGATTATCTGCCAACGTTTCGGCTTACATTGTAGAGAGGACGTCCTGTCCCTAAGATCACATTTCCAAGACTCCAGTCATTGGTATTTTGTATTTTTTTGGATCTACCTTGACTGAACCCCAACTAAAATCATCAAATAGTTTACTAATACTATTTAAAAACACGATTTTTTACGCAATAAAATGGACAAATAATGAATATTTGAATGTATTGGCACCTTTAATTATTATTTGAAACAAAAAAAGTATACATTTTTTAAAAATTCGTTTAAATAAAATTTAAATACTTACTTTTTTCTTCTCTCTCGCTCTCTTCATTTAGGAATAAATTATATAATTAGTATTATCCTCAGAACGTCAGATTGACATATCTTATTGAATAACTCGAAGAATAGGTAATAGAATTATTTTAGTTATAATATTTTCTGTTGATCATTATTTACAAGTTATAGTAAATATTAAAGTAAAAGTAAATTTACATATCGGTTTTCAATTAATTTACATTACATATACTAAAATAAACATTTATTTAAATTATTCCACTCTTGAAATTCTTTTGGCATTATCTTCCTCATTATATAAAAGTATTCTTTCAGATAGAGTGATTCAGTTTCAGAGCAGTTGAGGTGTTAAATGCAAAATAACACTGCATTGAACTTCCCCAGCAAATCGATAAGTAAGCGCTCTAAGAAAGCTGTGCTTTATTTAAATGCTATCTTCTTCAAAAAGACAAGTCACTATTGTATACTTTGAGGTAGATAGTGACACAATGTTTTGTACCACAAGATTGTATTTTGTACAATTTGTGGACATGTTCAACTAAGTATATGCGAATGACTTGTGCTGTAAGCGTTCATGTACACTGTGGGAGTCCTGTCTACATATTTTATCCCCAATCTCGCCCCGAACTATGAAGGTTTTCCGATTGACTGGCCCGTCTGGCTATGTGACCAAAATAGCTGAGTTATTGTCTTCTAATCTGGGTTAGGAGCCTCATGTTTATTTCGAGTTCTTCTAGTATCGAGCGTTCGATCAGTGAGCTGCACGTGGTATTCTCAGCAGCCTATTAAAGCGCCACATTTTGAATGCAACATTTCTGCTGCAAATAGATTTCTTAAATACTCAAATCTGACAGGAGCATGTGACAATGGGGAATAACTTAGTACGTAAGTTTAAGTGATTGGAGATGCTGTAGTCTTTCCTCTATCTTGTCAACTTTGCAATTACAGATCTCGCTATGTTCATTATACCATGCACTTCAGTATCACTTCTGTTGTTTATAATAAATCCTTAAAATTCGAATCCGTTAAAGTTATCACAATTTATAAAGGTGAGGATTTTCGGTCTTTTGTTTTAACTCATAATCATGAATATCGTTTTCTTGGTATTTATTTTGGGACAAGAGAATAAAATAAATGAAAGCATTTAGTAGTTTCTGCATAACTGTGCTCAGCTCTAGCCAAAATAAACGAGTTGTCAGCATATCTGAGATGGCTCATTACTTTCTCATCTGATGGAATTCCTCCTTCCCAATCATATATACATATATTCATCATATATCTCTTTTGTTGTTGATTGATGCGGGTTGATTTCATTTAACCAAGTGGAGTTGAGCGGGGTATGCACACCTATGTTTTGGTATGGGGTTTTACGGTGCACATTTGAACACCACGGTTATGATGACCATTATATATTGTAAGTGGAAGTTACAGCTGGACAAAGCTGTATTGCCCGTCTTAAAGTTCTAGTTATTGGTCTATACCATTCAAGGCTCTGTGTTCACACAATATGCGTTATAAGTGACTGCAGATAGTACTTATGTTTCTGTTGTTACATTATGGATATAAACCGCTCTAATTAATATATATTATACATATATCGATAGTGCCCCCTTTTACGTCACTAAGCGATGGAAGACAGCCGTGGAGCCTCAGCAGAAATAATCAAGGTGGCTTGGTGTAGAATGCAGGAGCCGTAAGGGGAGCAACGGGGATCCGGACAACCTTGGAACCCCTATCCCGAGTACTTTCACCGCCTGTTCGCGGCCTCATCGGGACACAAGAGGGCGTCCCACACCAACCTCTTCGGCCGGGACGTGGTTATCCCACCTTGGAACTATTCCTGAAGCGAACTTGTTCAGGAGGTTAGTGAACGATAGCCCCGAACACCGTTCCTTTTCTTGAATCATACAGCATTAACTCTTCAGAATGACAGAAAGTCACCAAACGAACTCATAATTTATTTACTGAGTATTAGTATCTTCTTGCCGGAAATCCCGAGCAACCTTTAAATCCTTTTATCAGAATGATTCTCGAGAAGGATGTTCAGTCCATGAATATTCTGCCTTAAGCTTTTACTCTTACAGCAATTAGTAAAAAAAACAACCAAAAACCAATTTTTTTATGATTTTTCTTACTTCAGCCATTATCTCAATTTAATGTTTTGGGAAAATCAGAGTATAATCAATAGCGCCTAATAATTTAATATAATAAGTACTTATTGATCCCCCCTCCCACCACCCTATATATATAAAAGCCATAATGACTTTTTAACGTAACATATATATATATATANTTAGGAGTGACCGCAGTAAAGCAACAGCGCCATAAAGTAACCTCTTAACGATCTCAAACTTCCTATATATATAACTCAACGGCAAACAAAATAATATATACTGTACTGACACAGTAGATTTTAACTGTATTCCAAGACTAACACAGTCAAAAAAGAATACAGTCATTCGGACGTGAACAAGAGAAGTGCTTCAGAAAATTCTCACGGACGACATCTTTCTTACGATGAGACATCATCGGGGCAGAAATCAAACGCCCGATAAAAAAAATAGGGTTATATTTTCCAAATATTGTTTTATTTCAGTCCTAAGAAAAAGGCTTACATATTATCTTACTTTGTTATCAAAAACTAGAATAATGCACAATTAATTTATACATAGCGTACGTGATTTACGCATAGGCTGACTATTGTTATATTAAAATAAACATGCAAGAGAAAAGCAGTGCTACAAATGCGACTTGCCAAACCCGCTAAAGAGGAAACGAGTGGCGAAGAGTGGCGGAAGACCAGAAGACATGGCCAGGACGAGGAAAGGACGAGAGAACGGTACTGACGCTTCAGTCAAGAAGCCACTTAACATTCAGCTTTACGTAACGCTGATGGCAAGTCGGCAGCCGACCACAGCTCTCTAATCCTAACACAAAAGATGAGCGTACAGCGCTACGGAGAGAATAGCTATACCCGAGTAACTAGTAAACGCGACTTGTACGTAGTAATACATACAGATCAACCGAATATGAGTAGAAGAGGCAAATCTATAGTTATATTAACGTTTAAAACTGCTTCTCTCTCTAAACCATATACGTGAGCATGTGTGTGCGATCTTTATGTAAGGAGGAACTTTGCAAATACATCATAAATCTTCTTGGAAGAATATAGAGGAATGGCGAGTTGGATCCATCCATTGGATGGATAACGTCGATGGACCTTTAATGCATCTTAATTTATTTATTTCTAATAAGTGTTAGCCTCTCTTTCAACTATTCAGGGTCATGGAGGGAGGAGCTATCTACAGGATGCTACCCCATTCTAAACACCCACGGCTCAGGCCAAGCCATTATTTATCGATAAGAGCTTGCCCTGGACGGTATTTATCTGGCAGGATTACGAGACCCGAATAGATCCCCCAGCTACCCTGACTCCCCATCTTAATTTCTATAGCTTAAAGCTGTGTCTGTGTATTATATATATAGTACATAAGAGCAGGAGAGAGAAAGAGTCTAGTGAACACACACAAAAAAAAAACAAAAAACAAAGAGTAAAATTTCGGGAAGATTTCTCGCCCTTCGTCAGTGAGGAGGGAAGGGAGTCTCTCTTCATAGAGAGGAGTTATCTACGGTAACCATTCATCTAAAGATCAGTGACACCAGAAATGCTCATTTCTTGATCCCTCGGCCTAAGCGTGTGAGAAGTCACGCAATTTAAAGCCTACGCAAGGGTTTAAACATAAATACTCCAGTCATTAAGATAATGTGAAATTTGATCATGGATAAAACTGTATAATAACATTTATATTTTTAAAGCAATATAGCATGAAATATTGGGAAAAAAAGTTATATTTGAAAATCCTTTTTCTGATTTAATAGCAAAATCCTTTTTCTGATTTAATAACTATACGAAAAATAAATAACAAACATAAAACCACTTTTGTTGAATCAGTCTAATTAGTGATAAGCGCAACCAGGTAAAATTTCATAATCTTGATTTTTCAAGGTATTTTAAACATTTTAATAAGTTTGATTCTTATGAGCCAATTACCAGGGCAATATTGTGGATATTTAATCGAAACTATTTTTAATTGAAAATACGGCAATTATTATAATATATTAGATTACAATTATATATTATTTGTACTGATTTAAAAATTATTATTATTATTTGTATTATTTTACCACATTATTTACATTATTGCATTTTTTTTAAATACATCGAAAAAAAAAAGTTTTATTTTGAAGGCATTTAATTGTAAACATTCATAAATGGTCAAAGTTATCAATAGAATAAGTGAGTTTTAAAGTTTATTTCAGTCACGATTTACAGAAGGCTTATCACTAAAGAAACTTATTCTTCTTTACATTGAATGAGTTTTCTTTTATCAAGTTGCATTTAAATATATTTTCTGGAGTAATATTAGAGAAATGTTTCGTGGTGCGAAAAAACTCACCGATAATCTTGGGTCACGGTTATCTTAAGGAATTTAAAAACACAAACATGGATCCGCACACATGTAAAATAGAGATAAGGAAATAACTTGAGTATCACCTATGGAGATAAGGAGAGTGAACTCTGACACAGAGAGATAACTGCAGTTGCCAGCAGGCTGTGTAAGTTCTGTGGGGCAATTCATGGACGACCTTTCTCGGGCAGGCCATTGTTGAGTGGCGGGCGCTCTCGACCCCATTCCTCCGGAACCGGGGTCCTAGGGGGTTGACCGGGGCACATGATATCCCGAAGGTTTATAACAGGGAAAAAACCTCCGCACAACTTGCTCTCATCGCAGAAACCGCGTGTGGACTTAAGGGTTGTGATAATGCAATCCGTCCATCCTCCAATTATTTCAGACGCGTTGGAAGTGAGAGATATCAGTAGAGGGTACTTTCCTCAGCGAAGGGTTAACAGCTAAACGTAATGTAAGATAAGTTTCGGCAAAGAATGGGACAATAATTTTAAATTATTATGAACTATGAGTGGTGACAAATCATTAATATGGTCTTAATCCTCCCTCAGGTAGGTACACGAATTCTAATGTGTTAAAATTCCTTTATAAGCATTAATTTTAAAATCATCCAACAAAGTAACTTAATCAATTGCATTAATTGATTTCAATTTACGTGGCATTAAAAACTACATTAAAATTAATATTTATTTCAAATTATTATATATGGGCTATAAAGGGTTCAAGTCCGCTGGAGTGTCAAATTCTAAATCGTTCCCCGAAATGCTCTAGATAGGTAATAAAGAAATTCCCGAAAAATAGGATATCACCTTTAGCTTAGAGTAATTAACGTTTTACTTGGATATAAAACGCCTTCAACGCGATTTCAAACAAGAATTAAATTTCAAAGTAGATAGAAAATACAAGAACCCTATAAACGTTTGTTGGCCAAATTAATAAAGACAGATTAATTCAGTTAATCTGTAAAAATAATTACTTTCAATCAAGAAGACCTCTTTTAGAGTTTCAGGTTAAAAATCTTAGTGAATATTTTGAGCTATACACTATAACTATAACTATAGTCCAAGAAAAAGTACAAACTGAGCAATACGGACCACTAAGTGGAGCACATGTATTCATTCTGAGGTATAATGAAAGAACCGAAAAGAAAAATTATCAAAATCACAACAAATAACAAAGAAATGATGAGTTATTGATTATGCAGAATTTCCTCAGGCAGACTTTAATCGAATAGGCAATTATTCTAACAGAAGTAAGATATATCCATATTGTTTTTGTGGTATATAGTCCCACGTAAATTTTAACAATTTTTTAGTACAAGGGAACAGAATAAAAAATCTAACTGTTCTGGCTGGGACAGTTAGATTTTTTATTCTGTTCCCTAACACTAAAAATTGTTAGATAAATCCATTCATTTAAATATGATTCGACTTTACTATGGTTAGAAGGAAATTACTTTTAACTGGAATGAAATGATCAAACTTTTAACGATTAGGAGTGACCGCAGTAAAGCAACAGCGCCATAAAGTAACCTCTTAACGATCTCAAACTTCCTCTATCTCCAGGTCAGTAAGTCAAAGAAGATAAAACCACTGACACTTAAAACAAATCATGGAAGGAGTGGGGCAAGGATTCGTGTCACAAAATCCTCGATTTAAACGAGGAATCGGTTTGGAATCCCATTCTACCCCTATCCGCCCATTCCAACTTTCACTTTCTTTGACTTAATGCGCTCTTTATCAAAAGTCGCTAATGAAGCAGTTTTGAATTCAATGGAGTTCTCAAAGAAACGACCGAGGAATTCCAATTCCCTCAAAAGACCATTAGGAGAAGAGGAATATTGGAAATTATTTTTAATTCTAGCCATTAGGAAAAAATATTAATAAAATCATCCAGAGGCTTCTTGTAAATATTGACTAAAATTTGTACAGATGTCTACGGAAATAATAGAGTTTATGTTGAAATTTTAGTTATAGTTTGCTTTATGTAATAAACATTGATAAGTGTTAAAATTTTGAATAACTTGCTTTCATTAGAAGAAAGAAAAATTATGCCAACAATAAAACTTGAGTTACACGGGGTCCAATTACATTTTCTGGGCTTATTCTAAATTTTAAAAAGAAAACCTTAAATAGAGAATGTCAACAACAACAACAAAAAAATTGCTATTTCCAAAGTTAAATAAACACACACAGCAATAATTTGAAACTTATTTCCATATGTGCTCCATCAGAACTATCTCAGAAAATTGGTTAATAAGAACCGAACAACCAAGGGTTAGAACACGCAATCTGTGACTGCAACCCCATAGCCCTGAAGAAGACCTGAAATTCAGGCCGGAACGTTGGCAATAATGAATACCACATTGGTTCCCAAGTTTGTTTTTATTTAGAATATATATATGTATGTATGTATGTATGTATGTATGTATGTATGTATGTATGTATGTATGTATGTATGTATGTATGTATGTATGTATGTATGTATGTATGTATGTATGTATGTATGTATGTATGTATGTATGTATGTATNCTACATTTAATAGATTTCGTAAAAATTTATTATATAAGATAAGATAATAATTAAGTACCATTATTAGATGATTTTAGTTGGAGTTCGGTCAAGGTAGATCCAAAAAAATTTAAATTTAACAAAAGGGTATTTTTTTAAAAGATTAAAAGATTTAAAAGAGAGAAGATCTCGTCTCCATGATAGGTAGTGGTGGTAAATTACTGTTTTAATTTTATACCATTTTTTTTTTTAATAAGTTGTTGTTTGCATGTTTTTAAATTCTCTTACATAGCTTTCTTCATTCATACTTTTGATATCACATTACGTTATGGTATGTCTATATTATAATATTGTCAATTATTATTGTATTCTCAGGACATTGTATTTCTACAGCCCTGAAGATGGCTTACAATGTAAGCTGAAACGTTGGCAGATAATCATTTAAAAAAAATCCTCTTTTTTTTTAATTTGTATTTTTTTGGATCTACCTTGACCGAACCCCAACTAAAATCATCTAATAATAATATCTACGGTCAAAAAACTCTCCATTCGAATAATTAAGAACCTTTTATCCCTAGTGGTCATATCATGTATGAGGCTGAGATATGGCTGAGCCGATTAACAAGTACATTTCTCGCCACTTGCAGAATTTTAACTAGTTGATGGCTCGACCCTTTGAAGTACTTTGCAAGTAAGTTAGCATGCATTAAATCGAGTTCTGCTAATCGAGACAGGACGAGCGGCTCCAGACTGGAAGTAGCAGTGGAGGCGGAACTCGAGTGGGAGGGCCATCGTGAGCGGAGAGCACGACCGGTCCTCTCGCGTACAGCAGTAGTAGCAGCAGCAGGACAGTGGCTTGAGCAACCCCCATGACGGGCGATGTAACGCGGACTCATACAGAGGCGGAGGAGGGAACTCTTGCCAAACCCGGGCAGGACGATCCCCGGATAGGGGGCCCTCGAAGCGGTGGGGTTCTGCCACAAGCTTTCCCAACAATGCCAGAGCCATCAGTAAGCAATGGCCGAACCTTATGTAAACCGAACCCTGGCCTCTCAGAGCAGAACATCTTCATTCGCTATTGCCTAACCGTTATCAGAAAAACTCCTATCGATGGCTAGGACAGTGGGCAATGACGATCCCCCCTCCCCCCACCACACACTGTGGGGAGAGACCTCTAACACGTATAGAAAGAATAATTTCAACCTGAAGATGGGCTACATTTACACGAGAAATAGCTTAATAAATTTAATGAATAATAACTAATAAAACTACTCAGGCACTCCCAATAATAAGCATTGCACTCTCATCCAATATGCTATGTTTTAAAAAGGAATACCTCATTTCAGAATTCTCTATAGAAAATAATAGTAATAAAGAAAAATGGTTGCAATCTCTCCACTCATTTGTAAGTCAGTAGACCTAAACAGATCTACTGATCTGTTTAGGTCTACCGAATTACAATCAAGCAGATTGGTACTCACATATATTGCAACAACTTGTATAGAATAACAGCCGACCAGAACTTCTAGCAGAATCGATAATGAAACATTTTTCTTATAATACCAAAATTTTAAAGCTAATTTTGCGAAAATTTAAATTAACAGTAATTTAGGAGGACTTCTTCTAATTCAAATATTATGAAGGGAACAAAAAATGGTTATTATGACATACAACAATGCAAATTTGATTTTATTGGTTCAATACATTTCACTGAATTCATACAATATTAAATTAATATAACATTTATTATTTCTTTGAATCGTACAGGGAGCTAGAAAAAAACTCTCCACCTCAGCCGGGGAAGGGGGTTGAGAGTTTTTTTTGTTTTTTTCTGGCTCCCTGTACGATTCAAATTAATAATGAAATGTGAGATTACATTACCACAATTATCATCATGATTTATAACATTTATTTTATTTTAAGAACAGTACGGTAAAAATTATGTGTGTGTATATAACATGTATATATATANTTGACATTAAGGGAAAAACGGAATATCCTTCGAATCGCATCCAACTCGTGCAAAACTACATCCAACTGCGGCAAGAGCAATTGCTGAGGAAGCTGGAGTTCAAACAAAACTAAGAAATGTTCAAAGATTATTAATATCTATATAAATAGATATGGATTTTATATTCATTTATATATATATATAATTATTTCATTAAAAATGACAAATAGAAGGAGAAGTTTTCCACCACTGCATAAACCTAAAATTATAACAGCTATAAAACGGGAAATTCAATTTTTTTCAAATTACCGATTCTAATTGAAATGAGAGTCTAAAAAGTATAAAAAAGTATTATATTAGACGTATAAAAAGTAAATGATTGCATTGTATTTGCATAGTATCAAATATTTATTGATTTTATAATTTTAAATTTTTTGTTCTGTTGTTTCCCTGGCATGTCAACCATGATGGTCATAATCGCCAATAATAAGTATAACAGAGTCTACAGAGAGCGCTAAAATTTGTTGGTTGTAGCCAGTCCAGTACTAGTATTTCCTTTTAATCATTTTATTAAATTGATTTATCCTATCAATTTATTTACTTTATTTTTATTTAAATCAAAATTGGGAAAACTTGGCCGTAAAGAACTACAGCTACTTGAACAAGTTTCCCGAACATGAATTAGTGAACATGGCAGATATTTTTGAGCATAAAATATCCTGGAAATCCACAAATAGACAAAATCAAAATGAAAGTTTGCAGGTGGCATCACATTAATTTTTTTCAAGCCTTCACAGAACAAGACCATCTCCATTACCTTTCTTTTCACTGTCAAAGTTTTATTCCAGTTACTCATGTACAGCCTTTTAGCCGTTATTAAAACGGAAGCTGCATGTTTTGCCAGGAGCTTTTGAAAAAAAAAAAAAAAGCATTAGCTAATAGAATGTCGTTTATTAAAAGATGAGTTCAAACGGAATAAGGTCAGTTTGAAAAAATATGATATTGATTACCTCATACTTTACAAAACCTTTCACAAACTAACACTTTAATTTTTTTTTTCCATTCTTTATTATCCCTTAATATACTTTTTTTTTTATACATTAAAAATTAGACAAAAGACAAAACAAGCTTTAAATCTTATTCATAAATCTAATTAAATACAGAAATACCGCCAAATTTTTTTGGGTGGTTTTTTTCCCTCCCTTTCAACCCATGTAGGGAGGAGGTATCTCCAGGTTACCACCCCATTCTAAACATACATGACTCATTTTATTTATAGATAAAAGCTTATCCTGGGCGGGATTTGAACCCGCAAGTATCAGGAATGCGAAACACGAACGGATTCCCTGAGCTAGAGCGATGCGCTCCCTAAATTATTCATGCCGGCAAGTTTAAGCTAAAATTAACTTCCATTTAAGGTCTCATTAAATTTTACATCATCTTTAAGAAAGAAAAAAAAAATACATCACTGACAATTTTTAGGCATCGATCAATAGGGATATTAATTTTTGATTAGCTTAATTCCATTTTCCCTCGGAGAATTTAAAATAAGACTAAAAATTGGGGGATTTAAAGACTAAATTTGTTAGAACATGAGAAACATATATACAAAACTTCTACTGGAAGTAGAACAAAGTAATTGTGTACAGTCTCCACTAATCTAAATGCACAAGAAAATGTCTGCTATCTGACTAAACGTTTCTAAGTGGACAAAACTTTGCTAACAGATAGAATCAATTGAGAATAGTTAGGGAGTAATTCAGAGGTTTTTCAATTTACTTTTTAGCAATGTTTTCAGACAATTGTCTTTTTTTAGATTTTTAATTCTTAACATTAGTCAAAATATAAAGAACTTTATAACAGTAATATCTGAAAAACATTGTGAGTGTAAGTTTACGTTCAGTATATTCAAGATCACAATTAAGTCCAATAGCGAAGACTTATCTGTCATAATTGGCTAAATATTCCAGTATTTGTCAAGTATTCGAGTTTTATATAAATTCCACTCAAATCGGTTTGAGGGAAAAATTCCTGAAATTCGATGACATATTAAGCTATGGGCTGGTATAATCCTGGAGTTTAAGTTGTCATTCAAATGGAAAAAAAGGGGAAGGGGAACAGTTTGAAGTCACGAGTCACAAGTTTGAAGTCACAATCCTTCGGAGCCGTGATTTTGAACTGTTCCTATAAATACAGTTCTCCCGGAGCTCAGAACACTCCTCTCCTTTATATTAAATATTTGTAGCCGATTAGGTGGTTCTTGTACAAAGGTGGTTACAGCCTTTTTGAGAAAACCACAAAACTCTTCCATCAGATGTCTGAGGTAACACTTATGTTTAGCTGAATTCAGAGAGGATTCGTAAGAAAGCTTACAATATGTTTTCACCTTCAATATGAAAAGTCATTATTAAGCGGTTTTAATTTTTGCTACCTAGCTATCACATTCATTTTAAAAACCAAAAAAAAAACACACATAAATATTTTATATTGCAAGATATTATTTGTATCCTAAACGATTTAAAACATAAAGAGATCGGGAAGAAAATTAGTGTACAGCTTAAATATTATAGTAAACTTCACTAAAGCACCAGAAACTTTAAGGGGTGTTTCATGAACAATAACCAACAAGAAACAATGAGTTTAAAAAGGCTAGTCGGAGAGTTCATGTAAATTTAATTTTTTTATTTAATTATTCTATAATCACCATATCTTAAGATTTATCAGTGAAATGTTTTAATATATTTAAAGACAGACAAAATAATAAAAAAGACAAAGAAGAAATACATAAAAATAAAAAATAAATAAATAAAACTTACGTATTCCAATAATCACCACGCCATTAATCCAAAAAATGTTAATCCTGAAACAAAAAGAAATAGATATGAAGAGTATTTACCAATTATTACCAATAAAATTTTGTAGACCATAGAAATTTGGTAATAAATAGCAAAGCAAACGTGATAATGTTTTACTATATGAAGACAATTTTAAAATAAATAACGTTTAAGGACTGTGAATTTTCAGGGACTAAGGCACAATAATTATATTCTTTTAAAGTACAAGAAACTTTCTAAGACTTTTCAATTATAAGTACTTAAAATTATGCAGTCTTTATATCAATTATTACAATTACACTTAATCATTCAGAATAGCTTTTAAGTTATTCACTAATCACACAGTAACATTTTTATATGTTCGGGGAATACAACAGCTTACTAAAACCATACTAATTTTCATTTCGAGATAACATTAAAGACAAGAAACTAACAGGAAAAATGTTTCACTTCATTGGTATTATTCAACTTTCTGGCATTAGTTAAGCAAAAAAAAATATGACCGATTAATTTTACTTTCCCTTAATAATAACTAACACATAATAAGTAATAAAAAATTAAATATGGATATCAGATAATACTCAAAATTAAAGTAAATATTTAGAAATAAAATATAATTCAAAATTATTACTTAGCTCTTTCCAATAAATTTTTATGTTATCACAACCTATATTGCTGACTAAAAGATGATTTCGCGACTTCCGAGGATAGTGGCTAGAATGGGTCTTCGGTCTGTTATTATAAATATGTTATCAAAGCTTTATTGTGGAATATAAAAAAATAAAAGAAATATTTCAATTAAAAAAATAGTAGTAAATGTTAACTTTACACTATGATAACAATACAATGTTCACAATCTTCTATTGAGTACCGAACGAATTGGTTATACAGATTTATTATTACATATAATTAAAAATATTATAATATTATTCAATAGAAATTTAATAA
>KZ807197.1:342103-379402 GCA_000696205.2 Oncopeltus fasciatus | reverse complement strand
CAATTGAAATCTTTGGAAACTCCTCTCACTGATCAAAAAAAAAAAAAAAAAAAAAAACTTTTAATTAACCTCACAAACTAGGGTATATGTGTAGGAGCATAATTATATTTATGCACTACTGCCAGGCTACAAAATAAGGCCAGGCTACATTTCTCATTATATTACTTAAAAAAAACAACAAAAAAAACAAACTTGTTAGCCTCTTGTGCTGTCAAGGAGCATAAGTAATTTTCGCAGTACGCAGTTCTTAACCCTTCTCTCTTTGCATGCCTACCCGATTTAAAAGCAGCTGTTTTAAGCCAGAGACAAAAATTCCATCAGGTATTATTATGAGCGTATTTGCACATTAAATGCAGTGGGTGGAGACCAATTAATCAGGTGACAATCAATATTTCATTCCTCTATGGTATGATTAGTTTATGAGAAATCAAACGTGTGATGACTTGTCACAAAAAAAAAAATAAACAACGTTAAAACTTCATAATGAGTCACAGAAATATTTGTTGATCCTTATAATTATTAAGAAATGCCAGCAGACAGATGGCTTAGCTTGAATGATTCGAGTACCTTTCCAAGGTCGTATATAAGAAGGAACACAGAATACTCAATGGCGGTAATTCATTGGAATGCGCCAAAGAGATCCCTGCATTGGCTAAGTGCAAGGACGTCACGAGAGCATTGATTGCTATAGTCTCTTAATGCACACTTCAGTCACACATCGGACCCAGTCGTACTGTAAAACCCCTGAGTAGGGTATGTCCGATTTATGGAAGTAAAAATAATCAGTTTCGAGAACATAAATGCCCCGAAGAAGAATATGACAAGTCCCTGTAAATTTTGAAACGTCAAAACACCTTCAGTTACAGCAGTATTCATATTGAATCCATTGTATAGGCCATTTATATATATTCTACAGTTTCACTTACAGCTGCAGAAAAAGTCTAAGCCGTTCAGAATTAGGCAGACGTCCAGAGGAGAGCTGAGAAGATATCTAGAGAGAAGTATATGCTAAGAAGATTAAGAGCGAAATGGTATTAAGCCGTATCATAGGAACAAATTTAAATAATAGTATCACTACACATATAACAAATACAAAACCTGAAAGAACTGATAGTATCTGTATAAAGTGTGATATACAGTAGTCGGCTGCTCCTTTCCAACCATAAAGTCTGCATGAATGCAAGAAAGTTAAATATTACACCTATTCTGATCTATGAAGTTTTTCACAACCCAAATAAAAACGAAAATATCACGATTATAAATTTGGGTCCTTATCCAAAGTAAATTAGAATTATTTTACGGATTTGCAAAAAATCTACTATAGAATTTGGTTTCCACATTATAAAAATAAGTGACCCCAACAGTCGACATCATATTTTCAAATATCTTTTTTAAAATACTTTTTATTTTTTTAAGTGATAAAACATATATGCTAAAATTATATTCTGAGGAGAAGCTAAAAATAAAATCTATTCAATACATTGAATACCACTTCGTAGAAGCTGAAAAATAAAAATTTACGTGGGATTGAATACCACAACGAAATCAATAATTATAAAAAATAATGTTCTGCTTTATATATAATGNACTTATATATATATATATATATATATATATATAAGTGTGTGTGTGTGTAGTAAACAAGAACAGGTGGGATAAAGAGTGCAGTGAACACACAAAAGAAAAAATCACAAAGAGTAAAATTTTCGTGGATTTCTCGCCCTTCGTCAGTGAGGAGTCTTCACTCCTCAGAGGTCTATCTTTATTCCACCTTTTCTTGTGTACTATATATCGCAGCTGCGAGTGTTTCATTTTCTATAAATATACACATATACATTTATTTATTTATTGCACAGAATTATTTTTTTTTAGCTTCCCCCTTGTCGGTGAATATCTATTGAATTTAAAAAAATAAGAATTGCTTTGAGTTTATAGTGGAATTCACATGGAAGAAAAGCAAGATTGAGGAGGTCTAATGGCCAGCTGTCGATAGCAAGTGCTGAGGTTAGGCAGACCATTTGTCCTCAAGAAGGGGTGAGTCCCGGCATGCACAACCATTACAACCCTCAATACTGCACATCAAGCATCACCTTCACCACTCAACGAAGTCCTTCTTATGTATTAATGCTTTCTACAAATATAATCAAATATACTCAATTTTTTAAGGCAAAATAAAAGTTATTTATCCTTTAAATCAAAATCATCTTAGAATAATATCTACGGTCAACAAACTCTCATTTTGAACAAAATGGTCAATCTTTTCCAAGTGATAATTCTCATTGAAAACATATTTAATACGCAATTAAAGCGTACATATGTTTATCAGAACGAAAGCCACATGGTTTGTGATTTGAAAAATATTAAGATTTAATTAAAATTAAAATTAAAATGAAAAATAAAAAGCTAATAGCTGAGAATTTAATAACTTACCAGACTGGTCCCGGTAGCATAATTGGTAAATGCACTGGCCCGGAAGGCAGGAGATCCAGGTTCGAGCCCTGGCTGGGACAGTTAGATTTTATACTTTATTCCCTAGCATTTAATCGTTTAAAAGCTAATTAATTCGCTCAAAGCAAAAACAGGAGAGTTTACTTAAACTTCATTTCAAACTTATTAATAGAATTACATGGAATGTAAATCATTATTTGTAATGAATAAATTAAAACAAATACAGATCGATACTATGTTGACATACCGTTCAAACTATGTTTCTGACTAATAAAAATCACAGCAAAATAAAACTTGAGATAAATTTGAGTATAAAATTTATTAAGTATCGGAATTTAGACGTAACCTCATTCATTAGTGATATTTTAACTAATTAGCAAACCATGTTTTGTGCGATTATATTTATAGGTTACATCAAGTTTTGTTGGATTATAATTTTTGGAAATGGGCGATATTCAGAACAACCCAATTTTAGTCAATAAGAAATAAAAGATTAAACAACGTTAGGCCATTAACGATCTCATAGTTTAGCTTCTCCCTTGCAAGCTCATTGAAGATTTGTTGATTTTTTCAAATGAGACCTCATGATGTAAACGTGAATCATTTGATTATCTTACGTGAAATATGCTGAAATACATTAGATCATTTTAGTTGGGGTTCGGTCAAGGTAGATCCAAAAAAAAAAAAATACAAATTCAAAAAATTTATTTTTTAAAAAGATTATCTGCCAACGTTTCGGCTTACATTGTAAGCCATCTTCAGGACTATCATGAAGACGAGAGAGGACGTCCTGTCCTTAAGTTCACATTTCCTTGAGGACGTCCTCATACATTTAAATTTTTTTTTTTTTTTTTTTTTTTTGGATCTACCTTGACCGAACCCCAACTAAAATCATCTAATATTAATATCTACGGTCAACAAACTCTCCTTTTGAACATAGTAAGTTTTTTTTTGTTTTTTTCCCCCTACGTTTTTCTCTCGTGATGGACGGTAGACTTTCTTTAGGAATCTTTCATAAGTATAAGAAAAAAGAGAACTCTGAAAATGCCTGACTTCAGAACGAGACGCTGAAGACGAGAGGGAGTCTTGTAAGCACGACTAAAATATTAACAGGCTGAATAAGGCAGACAGGAGAGATATCCCCAGAGGAAGAAGGACACGGCCCTTGAGCATGTGTATGTCTGACGAATTCCAGCAGCCACAATTCCTTAACTCCACACAGGGCAGCTGCTGACTCCGAGGTAACTCCAATATCAGTGTGTCAATCAGAGAATGGCGCAGATACTTTTCTCCTTATTTTCGCCGCGAATGCTTTTTCTAAAAACATTGAAAGTTTGTACATAATAGATCATTTTGCTCAAGAGAGAGGTTAGTCGGGGATTCGATCTGGGGGAGAATTAAAACTGATTTGTAATTTTCGCCAATGTTTCGGGCTAGATTTCAGGCCTCCATCAAGACAAATGGGGTGATGGGGAGACAGAGACACCTGCTCTACGGTACCTTAATCATGACTCAATCACAATCAACTATGAAAGAATAAGGATTTGTTTTTTAGAGACTTAAAGATTTTCTGCTTTGATAAGACTTACATACATAAATTAATATTAATTCATTAATTANCTTTTACCAATTGTATTAAAATAAAAAGAAAAGCAGGCAAAATATTTCTTTCTCAAAATGGGTAAAGCCTCCTTAGTTGGTTAAAAACTTCATGGAGGATATAACAAAAAAATTATATTTTTAAAGTTCATTATCCGTTTTTTTTAATATTACACTTCTCACTAGACATGAAAAGTAAACTATATTAATTCATTTACCTCTGGTTCAAAAAAAGCTAAAGCAAATTTTGAATTAATGTTCACACTTGTTTAAAGTGATAACCCTCATTAGGTACTTACACAGATAAAAAAAAAAAAAAAGTAATAATGGCCGTAAGTCCTTTTATATATTTAATTTTTTGTAATTCTTTTTTCACACGCACACGCACACGCACACGCACACGCACACGCACACGCACACACACACACACACACACACACACTCTAAGTCTATCGAAGTTAAAGCATATGGTACATGACCCATTAATGGTTGAAATGCATTAAAAATAAATTTTAAGAAAATATTACAAAATAGATAAACCTCGAGACAGACGAAATTATGCCCCTCCAAAGGACAGTAGGGTTATCCCCCAAAGGGATCCAGCCAGAATCCGTGACTTTGGACCACACTAACAACCAAACTAAGACTTAATAATTAAATAGTGAAAGACTAAAAATATATATTTGTGTAATAATTGCAATGTGACGAATTACATTGCAATAACTTTAGATTTGTGTCAATTAGATAATTTAAATTAAATTACAAGATATTAAGAATTTGATTAAATGAATGAAGTCAAAAACTAATCGAACGAAATATTTACATCGTAATACAGTTGTAAATGTGTAATTAGCGAATTTGTGAAGTGGTACAATTTAGAAATCCGGCAATATTTCCTTCATTACAATAATAAAAGGAAAAAGGAACCATTCCCCAGCCGAAACGGGCTGCAATAAATACTATAATCCCCAAAACTACTAAATTTCAATATGACCCTATCCTTTTCCGATATGTGAGGCTGGAACACTGAAGGAACGGAACGAGTGTATTCATGACACAATTATTTAAGGATATTGTGTATTTAATATTTAAGGATTAAAACAGCATATAATAAAATAAATAAAAAATTATATACATATATATATTTATTTATAACCATATTAACTTTTCCGGGCGAAATATATCCTTACAGAAACATTCATTTAATTTAATTATCAATATTTTAGGATATTATTTTGATAAGTACATAATAGCAAATAAAGTATAAAGTACAGAGGAAACTCCACATAATTAAAACTTAATTGTGTAAGTACAAGGGTAATTCAACTTCCTAAATGCATTACATATGAAAGATCTCAGGGTTCACTAAGATAGATTGCAGCTTATGTATGCAAACAGTTCGGTGTTGTGAATACATTGCGGAAAGTTACTTCCATACAGAATACAAATTAACAATTTCTTTTGAAAAACAAATAAATAAATCAGTTAATGGTTAAACGCCGTTTTCTATAAAAGCTATCAGAGCAATAGGAAAGCGTTTGACTGGTTTGTCGGGATGCCATCAGAGAGACGATATTGCAGACGATATGAGCGGTGTACCACAGCACCACAAGCTAGGAGCCCTTCTATATCCATTCAATTGTCTCCAGGACTGTCTTCGTTATGGTAGCTCATCTCGGGAGGGAAAGCGATCTGACTGGAGCTCGCCAAAGCGACGCCATCCACATTCCAAGCAGGGGTGAATGCTTTTCGGCTGCCATCCGAAGGGATACATTCCAGGTGGTAGGGATGTGGGGGAATGTGAACAAAGGTCTTCGAACAAACTGCCAAACCTAGGACAAAGATGGAGGTCATTCAACTTAAAACGCTAGTTAACACTAGTCTGTTAACACTTCAATGCTAGTATTCATGTCTGGCATTGTTGACATTAGGTACACGATTTGCTCACTATTGAGAAGGATAAGTAACTGTAGAAATCACAATACATTACAATACATCTTCATTTCTGTCAAGGCAACCTGATTAATACACTATTTGTCAGGTAATAAGTTGGTTTTAATAAAATAAAATAAAAATGAGGTACATTGCAGTTCACCTGGAGCTACCAAGGCAGGGACACGCATAAAAAAGTCACTGAGTTAAGAAGATGGAACCATTTCCGAAAGCGCTCAGTAATTAAAATACATAAAATGTGTAAAGTATTGGTTGTTCTTTGAAAACTCTAATTGTCATCAGCTCCCCTACGAGCACAAATACAATAAAAACAATGATTTCGCTGCCTCCTATGGTGCTATTATCGCTAATAATTTCTAGCAATTTCGGCTGGTAGTCAGTCATCCTCATAAGCATGAAACATATCAATCCTTCAAAATAAAACCGTGTCATTCCGCAGTCGTATAGTTGTAGTCCACCAGCAATGGAAAGTTTTGGGACTTGTTAGAAATAAACATTCCTAACAACACGTTTAATTAGCTAAATAGAAGTTGTTTATAAATTTGAATCGTACAGGGAGCCAGAAATAAATCAAACTACCTCAGTCGGTAATCGAACCCGGGTCTCCACACAGGAAAGTGGGAGACTCGGGTTCAATTCCTGGGTGAGGTAGTTTGATTTTTTCTGGCTCCCTGTAAGATTCAAATTAACAATCATTATCATCATGATTTGAATACCAGTTGTTTATTTTCCTTTTTCCATAATAAATAATAATTTATTAACTGCAAAAAGTTAATATCTATTAAGAGTTTTAAAAAAAAACGTTTCCTAAATATATCAGAGGAAATTAGTTTAGTTAGCGCATATCCAGTATAAAATATTGTTATACTTACAATTAGAAATGTACAATTTAAGAATAATGATAAATTACAAGAGTAATTTGCGTAAATAAAATAAAATAAAAGATGAATCTCAAAATACTTGTTTTAAACGCACTTAGCCATTGATGAAAACAGATTTTCAAATTGTAATGTAAATTTTATTTTCAGGCACACATAGATAAATTTCAATAATTAATTAGCATGTGCCAACTGCGTGTGAAAAGAGAGAAAACCCAGCAATCTAGGGCCGAATATATTATAACATTGGGGCTATTCTGATTCATAAATTTTAAATCTTAAATACTCTTTTACACATTAAAAAATGTAATAGAAAAGTACGAATTTTATACCGTATCTTTCAAAAATCAGAAGGTGGAAATAACTAAACTCGTAATTAATCAGAAGAAAAAGGAGAGTTCTCAAAACCAAGTTGGCCCTTCACTTCCAGGGGATAGAAGGAATGTATTATCAAGTAAAAGAAGTAAAAATTATTTTTAAAAAAGATGATCTCTAGGTCTTTTTATGTGAGAAATGAATCCGAAGGGTAGGTCTTCTTTTTAAAAACCCTATGACTTCCCTAATACTCAGACTTAAGACTTTCGTTTTGAGCTTTATATGAATTGTTAAACTTTTCTTTTATCATTCACCCAATTGTTCTCTTCAAGCTGAAAATTCAATATTAAACTTGTTTCTTTCTTTGAGATATTCGATGAAAATGGCTGTACATTTATAAAATAAGTCAATATAGGCAGGACCAAGTATTTTAAGGAGTTATACATTAAACAACCAATTCTAAAAAATAAATTTTCTTGTTATTAATATTTAACAAAATGCGAAGGTGGCCTTTATCTTTATCATGCTAAACCATAAAGGATTTCTCGTTAGATTCGCGAGTGGTAGGAGTGAAAATAAGATCTGAGAGGGCGGAGGCGGTGTGTGCACACAGGAGAAATGCTGGAGGATGCAAAGAAAGCTGTACATGGACTATTTACTGAGCGGGGAAATGGGACGGAAATATGATTCTTCTCTCAAGATACATGCCACATTAGCTTGCCTCGAATAATAAGTAACTGCAGGTATGTCAGCATGTATATAGTATCTATGTAAGAGTAACTGGAATACAAATAAAAACATTTTTCGTTTTAATACTACGGAAATAATTAGGGAAACCATCTGCATAAGGTAGAAAACACTTGTCCTCGTAGTATGACGTAGAACATAAAAAATAGGTAATTACTTTTTAGAAACATTCCCTTAAGAAATTTAAGCTATTCGCGTTGGTCCCTTGATGTGACTTTTAAACAAATTTAACGGATATTACCGATCTAAAAATATGCACCGTTTAAAATTTTATACATATAGAAAATGAAACACTCGCAGTTGCGATATATATTAATCAAGAACAGGTGGGATAGAGAGCGCAGAGAACACACAAAAGAAAAAAAATTATAAAGAGTAAAATTATTGGGGATTTCTCGCCCTTCGTCAGTGAGGAGTGATGAGACGCCGGTCCACCTGGCTGAACTCGTGAATGAATTCGTTAATAACTGAAATCAGTAGAATATGACACAGCCATTAATATGGGAGCCTGAAGTCACGATGTCCCCTCTACCCTTCATGACAGCCCTGAAGATGGCTTACAATGTATCCGAAACGCCGGAAGATAATTAAAAAATAACACTTTTTAAAATTGTATTTTATGGATCTGCCTTGATCGAACCCAACAAATAAAAGAAATCTACTAATATAAAATAACCGTTCCAAACGCCAATGACTTGTTTTCATTCTGTACATATAAAAGCAGCTGCAGAGTAAAAACATGCAATCATATAACAATAATAAGTACAACCAAACCTTATTTATTTTAAATTTAAAAAAAAATACTTATTCAGGGATGGTATATCATGCCCAAAAGTCTAATGTGAATTACTTGAAAAGTTTCCACAGGTCAGAAGTTCCTGAGACATCGAAATAGTCGACAAGTGCAATATCAGGTCGGAAATGTCAGCTCTTTCAATAAGGTAGAGGTGTACCTTCTCTTTGCTTTATTTCAGCGTGAATAAGCCCAGGGCCAGGTAAGACAGCCCTTTAAGGGCCCTGACAATGTTTTCATGGAGGACCCCTCCTCTCAACAGTCAAGACCTGTGAATTTGTCTTCCCGAAATACCCAGTGTCCACTTGGAGCCCTCCAAGTGAGTATTCCCTATGATTTTGTGAGTTTCCCCTATCTTACACCATAGTGTAAACAAATCAAAAAAGATATCTTTTACCCTTATGATCTCATTGTCAATGCAGCAAGATTATTTTCAGCCCTAAATTAATGCGATTTATTCAAACATGTAACAAGATATGATATTGCCTGCAAACGTAGTTATCTTACCCTTATAATTGATTGTACACAATACAATTTTGTCATTAAGCCTTTTCGGCCTAACTCCCTGATTCCAACAATCCACCAATACCTTTACCGAGCTATGATACTATATATATAATACTATATACTCATGTTAAAGACTAATGCAATGATGCAATGCCAATACATGATTCAGATCAATTGAAGAGGATATTGAAGGAGAACGGATTGATTCTGAGTAAGTTGAGCAGCATAGATTTGTTTTGTGAACAAGGTTAGGGAATGCTATACGTATACGCGAGGTTATAACATGTATATGAGTGCAGTTAAATAACTATTATACCCTAGAGTACAATGCCCGGACGTTCCGCCCAATCGCCTTCCAGTAATACCATGCCTGTACAGATAATCCAATACATTTCCTTGGTGTTCGTCAATTCCTTTCGTATGAAAAAAAAAAAAAAAAAAAAACTTTGAGCTGCGTAAAGTAAGCTAATTTCTTGAAAATTTGTATTTGAACTTTCCACATACTTTTATCAATAATCACGCCCTTGTAATCAATAGCTTGTCAAATAGTGTGATGTTTATTTATTGATTTTAACCACATATTAATGATTGAATAAAACATATTTTGTCATGATGAAGTTACTATACTTCTTTGAACTCGGAACAGGGATTTATTAAAGCCTTGTTAATTTGGGTTTATTGCCGAATGGAAAATAACATTCACATATAAATAAAAATCACTCAAGCAGTAGATTACAAAAAAAAAAACATTTTTCCACCAAACACTTACAAGGTTGATCAGGTCAGGATTGAGGTAGGGGATAGGATGGCCCTCGGGAAGCAGCCGATGCTCTATACCGTAAGCCCTTACTAATATAGTTCGTTACTCAGCCTCGGGGCTCTGAGGAATTGGATTGGTCTGAGACTGGGGATTGGGGGAGAGAGAGGATTTCCTGATAGGGGGAGGCTAAGGCGAAATATGCTCATCCAAAAGGAAGCTACTTACACGTATCACGGGACAAACAATCAGCACTAGCCATAGTAAAGGAATGAGAATTATATAAAGCGAAAAAATCTAGAGTAAATATGTATTTTAGAAATACTCCCCCTTAATTTTTCTTTAATGCGTTCAACCCGAATTGCCGTTTGACGTCCCACCCTAGGACAGATCTCTTGTGACAGCCCTCTCATAATCAGTAGAGATACGCTTCAGCCGAAGACAGTAGTCGCTGGACGGCCAATGTTCACACAGCAAACCAAAATTTCGTTCTAATCCCACAGAGTTTTATTTTATTATATTAGTTACCCATTAATACGAGGCAAACATATAAGACACTTTGCAATAGCAAAAGAAAAACCTACAAACTAAAAAAAAAAAAAAAAGAAGAAACAAGAATTTAAATAAATACATAAATACTATCATAAAATAAATGTCAATAAACAAAATATATTCAAGTAGGTGGTTTTACTCATACTAGGATGTTCGGAGTAGAGAATGAAAATATTTTTAATAAACCTGTCAGGTGAGCAATCCAAATGGTTACAATTTGTCGGCATTGGATTAAATAAGGCATTACTTAATTTATCGTGAATCAGACTGCATTAAACATTAAAAATAAGAGAAGAAATATATTAAAAGTATACTCCAAGTTACGCACCATGAAAATGCGCTTAGTGTATTTATACTATAGAATGTTCTATTAAAATGCTAGGTAACAAATAACAAAGATTAACCTCCACTCTAAATATTTTAGTAATAGAAACTTTATTGTAAACACCACTAAATCAAAAAATTTTAAGTGTTGAGTTTTCTCCGATAACAAATGTATTTTTATCACTGAGCCCCCATAGTTCAAAAACTAATTTTAAATGAATTTGAAGTTTTAGATAAACCACAACTGAAATTAATCTTATTTCGATAATAAAAGATCAAATTCATTGATTTACGATTTCGAAAATCTTTAGATGCAGGAGATAGTCGGGGTTCGGTCAAAGGTTTATTATTAAATAAAAACTAATTGGTGAACAAGCAATTGGTTTTATTTTTACCAGCGTTTCGGCATGCATTTCAGACCTTCTTCAGGGCTATAGGGATAACGAAGAGAGAGAGTCAGGATTCGTGTGTTCCAACCCATGGTTGGTGGGGTACGGAGAAGATGAAGACCTTTTATTTCAAAGTCAATAGGTAAATAAATAAATCTAAGCCAGGACTTCATAGCTCATTTAAAGTCAACTTGATTTTCGATTGGTCAAGAGGAATATTTACGGTACGACCCAGTTTGGCTAATCAGCCAATCAGGGGCACAAGAACTCACATGTCACAGAGAGCGGAGATGTCGCTAAGGTATATTTCGTCACGCCGACACGGACTGGTCACTCTCCACTAAAGGCGAACTGGTCCGAGTCTCTTCTGCACCGCCATTGCTGAAGGCGATCCTCGGACGCTGTGTTACGCCCACTGTAATTGGCGAAGTGGCCTCCACACTACCAAACGGGGGGGTCTATACCGCTATGGAGAAAATGAGGCAATTTATAAGCGTCAATGACTTTAAAGAGGGAATAAATTCTTCAGGTGGCCCATTTTTTAATCAAAATTGAAAACCAAAATTATCAGTTTTAATAAGAGATGCACAGGGAGCTAGGAAAAAAAATCTTCCTTTACACCACCGAAGCAGGTTAGATAATGTAATAATTTTCAGGCTCCCTGTGAATTTCTTATTGGAAATGTACCACAATAAATTTCATTATTTATCAGTTTTAATAAATAGGTAGGGGGTGGGGGGTAATAAATAACTTATTTGAAGAGGACAAGCAGCAGTAAGCTAGAGTTAATTATCGGCTAAAATAAACTAGCTTCACGATGAAGCGTATACAATGTATACAACGGCATATGATGACCTTGCTTTATGAAGCATGCAACAGTACAATGCAAGCAGAACTGGCTCTTGACTTCAATGGCATCAGCTTCATGATTCTCTCTCCCCCCACCCCACCCAACATAATTCTTCTACACAACTCTATTCTCCTAACATGTTAGAACAATTATAGATTAATAAATGTTCGAGTATTGTAAATAAGAAACCAACATTGACCTAAATTCAGCATTTTATTTTCTAATAATAATATTAAGGATAATTGGAAGCCATCTCCAGGACTTATGAATCCAGGCCAACGCTTATACTACCTACTACCTGCGACGATCATTAAACCTCGAGAGGGTTTGCATTGCATGCCGGAAAGTCGTCGAAGAGAAGAAAAAACAAAAAAAAAATCTTTCTTTTATTTCTGTCTTCCCTGACCGAACCTCAACCATCAACGTGCTAATATTCCGCAGGTTTAGCTGGATCCTTCCATGGCAACTGAATTTCTACCTATAAGAGCTTTTTACCTTACTTTTACGCAATAATCTCAAATAATNATAATGCATTACATTGGTAAATTATTAATAATAATATATTAAATATTAAATTTCTTTAACATCTACTTCCCGAGCTTCATAATCCCCATTTTGAAGATAAAAAAGTCTTCGACCCTCCATAAAAAAGCCACAAGGGTTATCACCAAGAAAGCGAGTTATCAAAGAATTTACAAACAGAGCTATACTTTTTTTAGTCGTAAGTCTTGAAGATAAGATAGATTATCCATTTTTTTTTTCGTCCGAGGGTTGTTACAATCTTTCTCTACCGAAATAAAAGTCCCCCGAGCAGTAGCTGGGTAATCTAAGGAGGCTTCCCATGTTTCGCTAAAGATTACTATCAATAAGTAGAAATGAGTGAATATAATTTAAAAACCGCACGAGAGAACAATGAAAGTAGAAGGTATGACCGCTGAAGTTTGGTCTAGAAGTAGAGAGAGGGAATCGCTCACCCAACGTAAATCTATTCCTTAATAAGACTTTTCCGTAAGAATGTTACAGAAAATAAACGTTGAAAAATTACACTTGACTTATATCATTGTGCATAAAAATTGTTGAAACTGCAATGAAAAGATGATATTACCGTTTATAAATTTTAGTCTCCCTCTGTACGATATCTTCCCTCTCATCAGATTTCCATCGAAAAGGAATACTTAAACTGGTGTCTACATTTCAAAAGAGGAGTGTACCTAAGCCTCCTTATATTCTAAAGAATTCTCATTTACAGGCGTTTTTTATAATGTTACTATAAATAGTAAAAAATGATATTTTACGACATATATGTTTTTTGAAATATTTTTATTAATATAAGTAAAACGGAGACATTAAATGTTTTTCAATTAGGATTGAGTATTGAACCCCTACCCCCCACAACCAATTTCAGAAATTAACAAACTCATCAAACGGTTTGCAAATGTAAAATCGGTGAAACCTGTTACAA
The DNA here is from genome assembly GCA_000696205.2 of Oncopeltus fasciatus. Lineage (NCBI taxonomy): Eukaryota > Metazoa > Arthropoda > Insecta > Hemiptera > Lygaeidae > Oncopeltus > Oncopeltus fasciatus. The sequence goes on along the minus strand of KZ807197.1, from coordinate 365,828 downwards.
TTTTACTAAAGTCGTTTCATGGGACCAAGGTGAATGGTTTGATTACTTTGAAAGAAATTTATTTATTTTGTTGTTTTTTTCCTTATCCTTGGATAAAACAGATTACATTCTGTGACAATAGAGTGGAGCAGAAATATATTTCTTCAAATCCAGGTCAAGCTAAGCCATCAAGTAAGAACTATTGATTGCCAAAGCACCAGGTATCTTATCAGTAGAGACAGAGATAAACGGAGATAGCTATCTAGAAGGCGGTTAGATAATAATTCCACAAAAAGGCTCCGAAAAAGGAATCAGATTCTCCTAAAAGGAATGGTCTATCAGAAAAGTAAAGCCCCCGATATTTCAAGGCAATTCTTTTAGGAAGCGAATTATGGCGTGCTAAAGAGATTTAGCCCTATTTCTAGGGAGGATGGGGACCTATCAGTTCTTATTAAGGGTGAGGGTGGGCTGGATCTAGGACGGTACAGCTAAACGAAAATATTTAGCTGCCTGCTAAATATTAGATTCCTTAGGGTTTATATTAGTTTCATATAAGTGGAGTAAGCGGATCAAGGCAGCAAGTATTTTCCCATCCCTATAAAAAAACTCCATTTAATTTAATTGAATACCAAGTTTATAAAAATAAACGATACAAGGAATCTCAAATTTGCTACAGGAAACTACCCATATTAGAACACAATTATTAGTCAATGAACATAAATTAATATTTAAACTGTAGTTTAAATTAGATAAAGTTTCACTCATGAATTCTTTTCATATATTTTACCCTACTTTATTAAAAATTAAATTAATTGTCCTCAAAACCAAAATCAAAATTTGATTTTTAAAAATCTTGTAAAATCGAATAAATAAAGTCTCTCCGTTGGACGACAGAAGAGATTGTATATTTAAATTTTATTTGTGCCAACCTGGTGCATTATTTTACATGAGCCGATTTGAGAAGTTGATGTAGGCTGGACATGTACCTTAGCCTTCTCTTCTGCAAATGTTATAATGTAACATTTGATTTATTTATTTAACTTCCCCTTCAAGCAGCTAGGGTCATAGAGAAAGGGGATATCTGAAGTTAGCCACTCTATTCTAAACACTCTTGGTTCTGGGTAAACCTCTATTTCTCCATAAAAGCTTGTCCAGGGTGAAACTGAAACCAGCAGAGCCAGCACTGAGAGACTCGAATTGATCCTCCAGGCTAAACCAGCACCTCCATTTGCTTAATTTAATTTGTCATTCAAATGAAGAACTTTTGAATAGACAAAGTGCATAAGCTCTGACCACTATCTTTCCGGCAGCGCTTCTGAAGGTAGTTTCAAAAAGAACATTATAAAGGATAACCTTTTTTTTTCCCCCTTTATTTCACTAAAACTTATATTCCTAAAAAAAACATGTCGGACAAACTGAAAAATAAACGTCATTCATTTAGTTATGTCAATATGATGTAGTCCTGCCTATTGAATGATTTTATCGAACCCTAAAGGAATACAGCTAGTGAGATTTTTCTAATGAGAGACTTTTTCAAGTTCGCTATTGGGCGAAATCAAACAACGAATAGTAGGATTACCTGAAAAGTCAAAAGGAGGTAAATCATTTTCATTTTAAGCTGCAGCTGGCGTAAATTTAGTTTAGTGCAATGAAACCCTGAATGGTTTATTGATAAGGAGAGATGGAAAGATCAATACAAATACAAATACATTCATTAACTAAGATACTGAAGAATTTGCTTAGTTTAAGCAGGTACCGCTCTTCTTAAGTACTAAAAATAAATAAGTAAACAGAACTGAATTTAACCAGGTTATAATCAACGTCAGTTTTAATCAAGTTAGAGGCATCGTCCATATCCTTGATTTCCCGAACTCTTTTATTTTTATAGAGTAAGGAAAGAATTAAGGCAACCACATTTGCAATGTTCTATGGTTAATAAAAAAATAATTTAAAAAATGAGGATGTCTTTAAATAAGGGAACGGACAGCTAAATATAAAAAGGAACGAGTCATGGAAGAAGAAGCTATCTAGAGAGCCATCCTTTCTAAACACCCATGGAACTTTTATTTCTCGATAAAGCCTGACCAGTCCGGGACTCGAACCCACAGCACGATGTTTGCTGGTGCCATATACTGTCAACGATGCATTTCATTCTCGATACCATTCTACCCCTAGTGTCGGCATACTTATAATGTTCCATAAAGTGAAATTCATCCATTACCTCACTAACACACGATAGCTAATCGTAACTAAACGGAAGCTGGAATTGCACTGAAAAATAATGAAAATGGTGTTGTTTTTATCTCCATAAGCTATTAATCTTTATTATACAATTTTTTGTACTCAATATCCTGGTAAATAGTGTTTTTGTGCCATCAAAATACAATTCCTTACGGCACTCGGGGACCGCTTTCCTGAATAGGAATTTCTATTAACTAAGACAGGTTTTTCATCTATGGACAATCGAATCGACAATAAAACCAAAAACAATTACCCTATGTCATATATAAATCCTGTCTTCATACATAAAATCCAACAAGTTTGTTAAGGTTTATTCTGAAACCTCTTAAGTCTGACCTACATCCAGGTTCCAGGGAACTATAGAGGGACTTATTCCAGGAGGGTCTACGAGAACGGGTCAATAATCTCCAACTTTTCCAGCGAAATCCTTGTTTTCTTATCATCTACTAACGTAACATAACCTGTTGAAAACTTATTTAAGCCCTCTCCTCCTCCATCTGCCTTAGGCTGTTGATCCTAAACCCGTTGAACTTTACGTATATGTACTTGGAGACTTAATTTTAAAAGAGACCTTTTCAACGTTCTTTAACATATCGTACTGAATCTCGCTATATCCACGAATGAAATATTTCTTTGCATTAAAACGAAGGGATAAAATACACCTAATATTTGAACGGAACTAATATTCTTGAAAGAAAAAAAGGTTGGAGAACGATAAGTTTATTCTTCACTGCCTATAATTCATAATAAAATTACTAAATAAAGTGTTCTTTTCGAGTTGGACTATCAGAAACTAAACACACAAAACAAAAATTTACAACAGATAAAGAAATTTCTAACATAAGCATTTTTATGTAACATTGGAAACATGGGAGAAATTAATTTTTTTATAGGATAAAACTTTTTTTTTTTAATTCCATAAAAATTGCTGCGATAAATTATATTACATAAATGGTAGAAAAAGAATACCAAACTTCGCACGTTTTCTCTTCTTCAGCCCGTAAATTAAAAATTATTTAAAAATATTTGTTAAATTCGGAGGTATATATAAAGATTTAAGTAGCAATCTATATTTATTTTTAATAACTATTAACTATTAAAACGGATGCAGAAAGCTTTGATTTCAGCCTGATTTGCCTGTTTCAATTAGACTATTCAATTTATTATTTTTCTTTGAGAATGGATAAAGTAAGAAAAATACACGAGTTAACACTAGAGAACAGACAACAAATATGGCTGGCTGTTCAAGAGCTCGAAGCTTGGTAGCAATAGGATAATTCAACAATAATTGTATATGAACATACTACAAATAGTTTAAAATAATTTCCATATGACTATGTAATATTGAGATTTCTTAGGACATTATAATAAAGTTTAAAAAAATACAAAAAAATACTACAGGCGTTCGCGCAAAATCTCTGGCATGCATGAGATCCCTTTGGACAAAGCTGAGGTAGCACGACCACCAACTGGAGTCACTCAAGAAACAACCCTCGGACCGAAGTTTTTCTTCATTTCTTTCAGCGTATTGAGGAGGTAGTTCTCATGACACGACTTTTAGATAAGTTTTCGGCTGTTTTCTCTCGTTTTTTGGTAGAGACCAAAATGTTATACAGAGAAATTCAACGCTCAGGAATAGAGGTTCACCACAATCGTAAATTATTAACTTTACGGGATGGAAGCTACAATTAGTTGTTTTTCTTAATTAAATTTGGTACATCGCTTTTTAATGTAAGTTGAAGTTTAATGTAAGTATTATATAGAACAAAATCTAATGAATAAGAGAGTGAGATTACCTCAATTGTCAAACTTGGGCACAAAAGTTTTTTAGATGTAGCGGGAGTAATATTTCGTTTCATGTAACTGAATTTAACACAAGTAAATTTATTGATAAAAGAAATACTTCTAGAAGAAAAGTTTCTCTGCGAGATGGAACGTTTTGAAGTGGGAGTTTATCTTATTCGTAATTCTTTAACTTTAGGGCCAAGAAACAACTATTAGTCGTCTATCCTAATTAAATTTCGTATATCACATTGAAATGTCAATTTAAAAAGTAAGTTCCTTATGGGGTGAAATTAGACGAATAAGGATGGGGCTTTATCAGAAATACAAAACATGACTACAAAATATTTTGCATAAATATAAATATATTTGCAGTACTTGGTATAAAGATCGTAGTAAAATGAAGACACTTTCTTCAATGGTCGTGTTATAATGTCAACAAGCCTGGTACCCCCCGAAATCAGCGAAATTGTGTTAGTCAGTACTTAAATGTTCATGTTCTCTACCCTGAGAACCACCGATTTGAAATACACATTATGTTGGCGAAGAAGTCCAGGAGAAATACGCACGACGCAGATAGCTCAGGATTAGTCGAGCTGAAACACTACGCCGAAGTTTGCTTCGGGCAGATCTGGAGAGAGACAGGAATCAAAGGGACTTCATCAGACTCTGAATATTGGACGGTATGTCGTCCAGGCCTTATCTATCGGCGATAGGAACTGGTCTAAACTGTGTCTCTCAGTCAGGAGAACGGTATCTCCGACACTTTTTGTTCAGGTTATGCTACTGAAATGGCCGTACTGCGAGTGTTAGGAATCACAACTTCTCAGCGGTTAATATCCCCATATAGGATTGTTATAACTTAATGGAGCTTTGTTTTCACAAGGATTGATAAGATTTCGTACAAGAGGAACATAGGTTAACATATATGCTAGGCAGAACACCAAAACCGTCAATTATCTATCCTGAATAAATATAACGTATTAACTAAGCACTCGAACGTACTTCACGGCAGCATTATATTTTCAGTTTGAATATATCACTGGGAAGATTGATAGTGGGGCGATTCCCTCCAATTATTCTCGCTTCGAACGCTTAAATAGTTCCACGATTAGCAGGTGCAGCTGTTATCGTGCTCTTCTCCCAAGGGATCTGATAGCCGTTATTTCAAAATATAATATTTTAAAAAGCAGTCTATAACGTTTTACTAATCTCATCAGAAGTTTTGTGTGTGCAAGCGCGTGTGTGTTTACATAGGTATACATATCCTAAGCTTTCTCTTAGTAGGATCGGTAGAGAACCGTTGATATTTTTTGCGTCATGTCGGCAACGAGTACAACTCCATTTTCCAAAAAAAAAAAAAAAACCAAAGTTAAGTTGGCTCAACCCTACTGTTCAGGCCTCTGGTAAGGTAAATTTTAAATAAATCTTATTAAATAATTAGATTACGGTTTATTTTTGAATCAGAATTCTCATTTTATTATTTTTCAATTAAAACAAGGACGCAATGTGAGGGGAATAAGGAAGCCACTCTATTTTAACACCAATGGTATTGGGCAGGCTTTTCTGTATAAAATCAAAATTTGAACTAAAGGGCCAGCCCTGAGGGGTCCAAACGGATCCTCACGGCTATCATCCAGGTTCATAAATATAATTTCCGGAGCCCCAAAGTGGAACTTTAACTACCGGGATAGAGGCGACATCACTTTGAAATCGTCAAATGGGGTAGAATGGAGAGGTTGACGTGATACTCAGAATTCTAAGTGGGGGCTGAATATTATTTATGACGTGAGATAGCATGACGGTGAATATCTTGATTTCCTCGGGGATCGAAAAGACACTTCACCAATTGGTTGCAGGTAGACAGAGCCTTCCCATTTAGAGATGAAAGGTCTTTTTACTTTTAAGAGTAGCAAGTGCAATGACTTTCCGAAAGTCCACTTTGTTCATTAGTGCGTTGTTGGCGTTGTGACATGTATTACATAAAAAGCTCTAGCCTACACAACGTAAGCGCAATTTCACGTTCTCTTGCAGGAAACCACCTTCTACATTCTGTATTCTCAAATATCATAAAATTCAACTTATTTGGTAATTATCGTAGTGCACTTAATAGCTGTTGAGAGCATGTCTCAAATGACAATACTTTGCTTAAATCTTTGATTTTTTTGGTCAGATATGATTAAAAAAAAGAAAGTATTTAAGAATGTAATTTCGAGTGCTGAGCGGGTCCCCTACTTTTTAAATACAGAAACCAAATTTGATATTTAGGCTTTTTAATGCGAATAGTTGAATTAGTATTTGGTTGAAATCATATGTATGAGGTAAAAGGAGGAAGGGTTCACTGGAGAATCAACTTTTATAAGTAATTCAATTCATCAATTCTAAAAAAAACTGTTCAGCAAATGAAGAAAAGGCTTCATTAGTTCAGCCATAAATATTGACTGGCTATTTGAAAAAAAAAAAAAAAAAAAAAAAAAAAAAAAAAATTAGATGTTACATGAATAAAATCCAATTTCATAAAATTAATGCTCCATACCATTTGTTAAGTAAAGCGCTTATTAAGGAAGATCTTTAAGAATATAACTAGGATGTCTAAATACGTTTACCATTCTTCCTTCACTGCCAACTATAATAGAAGCTCAGATATAGTTGCCCTTCCTTTTACACTTATCCCACTGGCTTTTGAGACATAATTCGTCATTTATCCTCATTTATGTACATCTTGATGAAACATCAAGAAACCAGGGTAATCTTACATCACGGAGGCACTGCACGAAGGGTTTTTGTTGACTGGATTTAGTTAAACGATTCCCCCCACTATACATAATTAAGATACTAGAATTTATTAAAATAAATCTAAATGTATTCAATTTCTTTTGCTGTTAACTATTATAGGAAAAGACAAAAAAAAAAATTAAATATATTCTGCAGCAGCTTTTTTTTTGTTTTATGCAAATAGCTTGACAAAGAAATTAAAGCTATAAATAATATAATAATGCAAAACATTTTAAAAGAAAAAATATATAAAATTGGTGATTCATTGAAGGAAATGTTGGATTATACTTTGCACATCCAGCTTGTTATATTTCTTCGTTTATTTAAATTTTTAAAGAACTATTTATTTAATTACATAATGCAAGATCCCATTTTAAAATTCTTAAGCCGAATTTATTAATTGAAATAATGAATGATCGTAAATAAATGTATTTTATTTATGTAATTATAAATACATTACATATGGTCCACATGACATTATTAGCCAAGTTATTACAAGATGTTTATTCAATATCATATAATTTCTTATATTTTCATGCTATTTTTAAGTAGGCCTCGTTATAGACGACATCAGAGCTTTGAGGTACTCGAGAGAAAGCTACTGATTTCCATCTAAGGCGACGAATTAAAAGCTACACATCTGAAACATCGGCTTCTAGAGGCACCCTCGATCTTACAGATTTAGTGGGACAAGGATAGGTTGGCGGCAGGGAAAATAACACTAGAAGCCAATAATATACATCAAGTTCCACACATGGGGGGACAGAAAGTGAGATGGGTACTGCGTGCGAGGAGTGCGTTGGAGTGGCTCTAGAATACGTTGGTGGCCGGAAGGGTGTTTCCGGAGGCAGGTGTAGTCCTCCTTGAGCCTTTATTCCAGGTCTCTCTGCTCGGCGTACTTGCCCCTCCGACCGAGCTGCTCGGTAAATAAGGATGCCTTTTGTTGTTCACAGCTTTCGAGGGCTACGAAATGCACAGACCGTCATTGGCTGAAATCATAGACAAAGGCTGACTGACATTAATGACGATTGTATCAGAAGAAGAAAGGAAGTGAATTACAACTGGAGTCACAAAAGTCCGGAGATAAGAACTGCCGATAAAGGAGATGTCTGGAGACCCTACATCAACTCATCAAACCTCGCTCTGAAAGGGCTGTAAGAGGTATCAGCTCAAGTTATGCTGAGGCCCGGGCACACTCAGGTGAGGCTGACCCGAGGGTGATCTGACTTTGGAAGAGGTGACAATTCTTCTCAGTTGACTTCTCAGTTCACATTCCATTTGAAAATTATAAGCACCATTCGGACTGCAGATCAAATGCCACTGCTCATAACATTCGAGTCTGTCTATATTCCACAATGGAGGAAAAATGCTTTTTTTTTTTAAATTCGTATTTTTTTTTTGGATCTACTTTGACCGAACCCCAACAAAAATCATCTAATAATTATACTAGCCAATACACTATTTTCAAAACAATTGACGCATCGAAGTTCGCTGAGAACCTGATAGCCGGATATTACATAAAATAGTTATACCAGTTATATCACCTGATATATCGATAACCTGATTTATGTAAAATAACAACAGTAGAGGACAACCGGGTACTTCTGAGTAACCGGTTACTTGAGAACATAAGGTCAATCGGTAAGAACAGTGTGTCAAATTAATAACATGTTTTAACTTAATGACGGGCTATAATGTTAATAACAAGTTACTTGATAATAAAAGGGTTAAGTTAGCGCAATCGGAAATCGACGGGTATATTTTTCATACCCATAATGGTGATTACAAATCCTATATCCAATCTGAAAATAAGATAATGTCCGCCCGTCCTGAAAAAAAATCGTCAGCTTTTGGTTTACTTTATTTTATGAGTCAATAAAAGGTCACCTTAATCGCTCAAACCTCACTCCGTACCAACCCTCTTCTAGAAGTCAAAGCTTAAATCTTTCTATTAAATAATTAAATTTAAACTTTTTCAGTTTTTGTTTTCTTGCTCTCTTCTTTCGCACTCTTTTCATCGATACCCCAGATAAATGGCATTATTGACCCAAGTGGTTGATATGAAAAAAAAAAAAAAAAATTCAGTACTTATACAATACTCATTTATTACTTTTTTAATTATTGCTACTGGTCGGTCGTTTTTGATACCTAGTTGCTATGTGGGAGAACAAATAAAATAGAAAATTACAATTCTACAAAATAATTGGAAAAGTGAATTCATTATGCTAAAACCGGACTATTATCAGTCATTTGTTTTGAAATTAACTTTTGAAAATTAAAAGGCGAAGCCAGTGATAAGACAAACGAGTTAAGACAAAACAAATTAAGACACCTGCTTTGAGTGTATATGTTACTATCCAATAATTCCTGCCTGTTTTGCCTGTAATGAATAGAAAGGTATGTTAGAAATATATATTCGCCATCATGAAAATATATATTTTTTCTATCGATATGAATGGCTATTCATACAGTATAAACGTTCCCTTCCACCACGAGTGCCATTCCATGTAGTTACTCTCTTCTCTTTATTTCCTTTTTATTTCATGTTTCTGAAAAGATCATTTCACCCGGAGAGTATGAAAATGTTTAAAACATTATTAGCAATATAAACGCACATTAAAAATGTTTTAGAACTTTTATTTTTATAATAATTTACGACACTTCACATTCTATGCGTAGTAAAAAACGGTAGCAAAATATGCATATATATATATATATNGGAAAATATTATATTATAACTATTACATAAAATATAATATTTAAGGAAACATATACATATATATATATAGTATCGTCAATGGCCTCCAGAGATGATTAATTATTTTAATCCGTACTAGTTTTGATCCCATAGGTGTACAACATTGATCAAGGTTGTTCACGTAGGCTTCGACGGTCGTCAGATGTATTTACCGGTGTATTTTCTTCCGAGTTGGACCGTGTCAAGTTTTTGATAGTTGCCGAGCTTTCGCAGAGAATTCTCTATTCAGCCCTGAAGAAGCCATCACATGATGTGCGAAAGCTCGGCAACTATCAAAAACTTGACACGGTCTAACCCGGAAGAAAAAACGGTAAATAAATTAATCAAGGTTTGTTTGATAATAAAAAAGATAAGTACGTAAATGCCTTAAATGTGATCATATATGGCAGTTTAAACATTAATATCCACCCTACTTCTAGTTTCATTAATGCTATTGTTAAAGTAAACTCAATTTTAAATATCCATCAAAATAATCATTAAAAAACGAATTAGAGTCTTACATAGCGAAAAACTAACAATAAGTAATTAAAGGATTAGAATGTGACCTTATATTTCTAATTTTTTTGTATTTCCTTTTATTCTGTTGTCCTATGTATAATAAATTTTAAAAAATATTTTTAAAAAATTAGTCACTAAGTCTATGGAATTTCTCTCATTCGTGGTTGAAATTCAATTTAAAAAAATCATTAATATATCTCCTTTTGTTTGTATATCTGGAAAAATTCCAGAAGAAAAAATGTATACTTATTATTTATTAATAAATATTAATTTGGTTGTGGTTTATTATCCCACATAAATTTTAAACAATTAATGAGAGGGAATAGAATTAAAAAAATCTATCTGTCCCAGCCAGGACTCGAACCTGGATCTCTTGCTTGCCGGGCCGGAATGGCTGGGACGGATAGATTTTTTATTCTATTCCTTCTCATTAATTGTTTATTATGTATTATACATATCATATGGGAAGCTAGTTATTCAGCTGAATATATCATATACACTAATTCCTAACATGGTCATTTGTAAAATAACTTTAAAAAAATTCAATTCCTTCCTACTGGTACCAGGTGCGACTAAAATACCTACAAATTTGGTTAATGATTTTATTTTTATTTTTTAATTTTTTTCTAACACACCGTAAGAAATTAGTATTAGTATTAGTTTAGTTTTCTCAGATTTGTCGCAACTTTAGACAATAGTTTATTTAGAAACACCGGTTAAATTAAAAGTGTGTAAATAAAGTGCGAATACTTTTTATTATACAAATGGTGTGCCCACCGTCATCAGCTTTTAATAGAATGGGTATAGTTCGGAGTGTTGGGCTCTCCTATAAGGAATCATAAGATTAAGTTTCCAGTTCATATTTCCTCGCCAGTCTCCAGAGCTCTGGAGGTGAAAGAGACTGGCGATAGAGAGTTCACTCACTTCGGACCAATGATTCCTAATCTAAGTACAATTTATGGGTCTGGGAAAAATGAATTACTTATTAGGAATCTTGAGACGAGATAAGTGCCCCCGCCGTCATCGGCTTTCAATAGAATGGGCAAAGTTCGGAGCGTTGGGCTCTCCTATAAGGAATCACAAGATTAAGTTTCCAGTTCATATTTCCTCGCCAGTCTATCACCTCTGGAGCTCTGGAGGTGAAAGACTGGCGATAGAGAGTTCACTCACTTCGGACCAATGATTCTCCTAATCTAAGTACAATTTATGGGTCTGGGAAAAATGAATTACTTATTAGGAATCTTGAGATAAGAGCTCCCCGAGATTATCGCTCTCCATTTTCCCCCCCGACGGCTCTGAAAATTTACTCCCCTCCGTCCTACTTGAAATTTATTACTTGTCTGACTCCCCTAACTTCGCGGCCTCCCACTCAAAGTTAGTTCATTTAGGTAATAGCAACTTGTCATACACTTCAGCGCGGTTTGATGGACCAGCGCCCTTTTAGGGGAGCTGTATAAGCCACTACATAATCCAGTAGGAGTGGTTATCAGTGCTGCACTCTGCAGTCAGGAGATTGAAGTAAGGATTTCTTTGGGATCATAACTAGACTACTTCTTCTCAAACGAAAACGATTATTCCCCATAGGCATAACTAATGTGACACATATATTTAAATTAGTTTGAGTAAAATGGACAAACGGAACACAATTTACGCATTTCCTAAGTAACGGACTTTAAAACTATATAAATTAAATAAGTATTCGGACTTATTGTAGCAAATTGGTTGAAATCGGATGATGTGAAGGAGGTCAGATGAACCAGAGAGGTCGCTGGTAGACTTAATCTCTTAAAAGGTTTATTCCAGGGTGCCTATGATTTGGGAATCATAGATATTATTTTCACAGGCATATAGGAGCCTAAAAAAAACATTTTGGGTACAATACGTCGAGCCGTTCCCCCTCCCCAAAAAAAAAAAAAAAAAATCGCACCAAGTTACAAACATTTTAGAAAACTGTCCTAAGATTTATGAAGAGAGGATTGTCGGGAATTCGGTCATGGTAGTTGAAGAATTAAAAACTAATTTATAACCAAAAGAATTTTAATTTTAGAAACTTTGGCTAAAATAAAAACTATTTTGGTTATAAATTAGTTTTTAATTCTTCAACTACCATGACCGAATTCCCTACAATCCTCTCCTCTTCATAGAACTTGACGGGCAACATTTTATTCCATACTGTCTCAAGGTTTTTCGATTTTTCACACCTTTTAAGAAAACCTTGAGACTATCAGATGATTATAGCAGGGACACATCAGAAATATGTTAAGGGACGTATGTTACCTTCTTTTTTAAACGTACATAATTAGCTGTTGAGGTGTGAAAATATTTTGTGGTAATACTCTTTAGAGGCGAAGTAACATTGAATAGCTAGTTTTAAAGATTGAATTACTCTCACAATGAGCTATGATATATTTACTGAAGCAGTAATGTGACTTCTTGCCATCAAGAGTTTAACACTCACCTAAAAATGGGTGAAGTTCATAGGGGAGCAAATTGTAAACAACGAGATGACTGATAGTGAACCCAAATTTGAATAATCGGATTAAGAACTCACATTGCATACAGTAAGTTGGCTCACGAATACAATGGAATACGCTAAAATATAAGCTAAAAAATAAATCACAACAGTTTTGGGATTTCGGAAAAACTAAAAAAAATAAATTACACACTCTTAAACTGAAAATGAGGATAGAGAAAGATTTAAAGAGTAATAATTACTTACTGAAAATTAAGGATCTATTAGATATTTACACAGATTTTGACAGGCATTCCCCTGAGGTAAGACAATAGAAGAAACAAACCATCACCTCACATACTTCTGTCGAATTCTGGAAAAACAATGTTCTTTCCTAGTTCAGTCTAGAATTGCAAGACTTAACTTGGTCAAATGAAACAGAAAGGAAACTTATTATTAACTTTAAACCATGTAGCTAATGCGACTGAATATATCAAATCCCGGATTCGAATGGGTGTAAATTAAAAGTTAAAAATCATATAAAGCTATCAAATAGTACTTTCGGGAAAGATACAACCTGACATCTAAGCCAGTAGCATACTAATTATGTTACAAAATGAACCATATATTTAACAACGATGAACAATCTACTAGCAGTACCTACTACATGTAGATGTGCAGTTGATGCTACTAGCCAGGAGGACACCAACTCACCATTGAAGGTCTCACTCCCACCCTGCCTAGTCTCCTTCTTATCCTAGGATAAGGAGAAGATGGGTGCCAGATATCGCGGGTTAACCTGGGCTCCTCTCTGAGGACGGGTTACGTCCCGGGACAACAATGTACCCCATCAAAAATTAAGTGTATAAAGTGTACNATAATATTCTACACTGCATAGAGAGTACGCTACATTACTGTATATTATTACTTTATAATATATATGTATATATATGATAATATACTAAAATATAATGAGGAGGGTAAAATCATAGCCTGTGCCCCCCCTATCAATCATTCTTCTTACTATACGAGGACACCCTATTCTTGGTAGATTATGAACGTGATAATTTTTTTCCGACACTTTTAACCTTAAAAAGACATATATGAATTGGCCGAATAGACTTATATGTTAGTTTAGAGCTTTGAAAGGAAAATATTTATTTAACTCAAATCATGATGTTAATTTTGTTAAGTAATCCCACTTTTCATTACTAATTTGAATCGTACCAAGAGCCAGAAAGAAATCTCTCTACCTCAGCCGGGGTTCAAACACGGGTCCACCACTTTTTGGATGGGTGCGCTTATTAATTTTTTTCCTCCATCGACAGACCGTTCAATATACTTAAAAGTCATTTCGCAAATTAACTTACTGCTTGACTAAAACTTTGGATAAAGGCTAATTTAGATAAATATAATTGGTAGACAATAAATGAGAGGGAATAGAATAAATAATCAATCTGTCCAAGCCAGGGCTCAAACCTGGATCTCTTGCTTTCCGGGACGGTATGCTTCCATTGCACCACCAGGACGGTGTCCGGAAAGCAGGAGATCCAGGTTCGAGTCCTGGCTGGGACAGATAGAATTTTTATTCTATTTCCTCTCATTAAGTGTTCAAAATTTACGTGGGATAATAAACCACTACTAAATTAATTTTTATAATTGGTTTAGGTATACTCAGGATATTTTAATAGTTGGAATTACTGGAATTAACGAATTTATAAAAATTTATCTGTAGGAAATGGTGCACCATTCACTAGTCTTATAATGTTTTCTATATAGAGCGAACATAAGAATATAACAATTCGTATTTAATTTTATCAGTTACTCTTACTCGCCAATACTTTTTATTATTAGCCACCAATAAGCATTAATTCAATTTGTCAGATACTTCAACTGTATAAAGTAAGCTAACTGTATATCTGCCGACTATCTCGTTCGTGACGACATACTTTTTTTTATTTAACTCGATACGCTTTAAAGAATTTCTGATTCTACTAAATGTCAATTTTTTTTCATCAAGGAAACTTTCTTCACCATAATGTCCGAGTTATCTGCTGGTTGCCATATCAACAAGCTTACTTTGACCTTGATAGAATCTAGAATTTTATTTTCTCGAGTTCTCCAACGAGACATCTCGCTGAGATAATAACCCCACCATCATTATAGAGTTTTATTTCCAGCGAACCTATTATATTTCTCTACTATGAGATTTCCTTATTACTCTAATAACGATATTCGTGAATTCGCCATTCTTTTCAAATCTCTTCTTTTCTCATCCACATAAACCAATATTTTTACATTTTTTTTTCCACTTTAGTAAATATGTATTAGTTATTCATCGTTAATGCTATCTGCAATGTGTAAAATAATTATTAAATAAACAATTCTTAAGCACATGATGTATAACAAGAGCGCATGTAGATTAATTAACTCAACAACGGTCAATAGGGAGAAATTAAAAATAAATAACTAAAATAAAATTAAGTCGTGATTATGGGTACTGGTGACACGACGTCCCCTCTCGCCTTCATGATGGCTAACAATGTAAGCCAAAATATTTTCAGATAATTAAAAAAATATACATTATTAGATGCTTTTGTTGGAGTTCGGTCAAGGTAGATCCAAAAATACTATTTAAAAATGTATATTTTCTAAATTATCTGCCAACGTTTTGGCTTATATCGTAAGCCATCTTCAGGGCTATCATGAAGGTGAGAGGGGACATCAGTCATGAAAATGAGATCCTGGTGGCACGTCCCCTCTCACCTTCATGATAGCCCTGAAGATGGCTTACGATATAAGCCGAAACGTTGGCAGACAATTTTAAAAAATACATTTTTTTAAAATTTGTCTACCTTGACCGAACTCCAACCAAAAACATCCAATACTAATATCTACAGTCAAAAAAACACCTCATTTGAAAAATATACATTTTTTTAAATTGTATTTTTTGGATCAACCTTGAACGAACCCTTATAAATAAAACACCTACTAAAAATAAATAACATCTCTTGTAAAGAAAGCACCATTTCTGAATCCCCGACAAGATGGGAAACCTTTCAGAAGAAGGGATGTAGGAAATGGGAGATATATCTCTCTGGAGGGACCCTGGAGTCGGGGTCATTGTCTGGAAGCCGGCAGATGCGTTCCTCTAACCGCTGTCTGCCGGAGGATGTGGGAGCCCGCCCCTTGCCAAACCCGGACTCTACGGCCCGTGACAAGACAAAAGACCCGAGGAGGCCGGATAATTGCAATTACAGATAACGGGGCCCCTCTCTTATCAGCAGCTGATGTTGTTTACCTAGTGTGTTGTAATAGCGACTTCCACTTTCCTTTGGTCTAGAGGTCGGCAGCCATGAGGGTGGTTTGGGTTAAAGTGAGAGACGTTTTACGTGTCCCTCGCCACCGTAACATTTCAACATCCCACAGAAGTGATGATAAATATTCACGAACGAAAATTTTCAGTGCGACTACATCAGAGTCATACAATTTCTTCTTCATACATCACTGCCTATCCCATGGCTGTTTATTTATATTTATCTTCGCTGAATTAAATTTATCTCTTGTCATTATCAAACTCCTTGGCTGATAAAAAAGTAAATATTTTTATAATTGAAGAAAAAAACTGTTATACTTTCTTAAGGCACTAAATTAAAAAAACATAAACATTAAACCCTTAACTGGTTGAATCACTTACGAAGAACTAATTGTTCGTATATTGGTTACGAGAATAGGTTTCACAATTATGGCCTTATCTCAATAACTTAGATTAATCTAATTTAAGTTGGCTACAGGTTGAATGGTACTGCGATAAGGATGATCTCCACGAAACTTCACGGTTACAGTTTGACCTAAGGTATCTAACAAGCATATTCCCATTCAGTCTGATCGGATCTCTAATTTAGGAGAGCATTCTAGAATTTCTTACTTCCAATATACTTTGTGTCACATCGACCCCCGCCAACTGATAGTATCCCCCCAAAGCAAATAAATTTTATATGCTGCAGCAACGTTTTTGTTCCATCAAGAGAAGGCCAAAAATGGCCTTTTAGGGAATGGGACGGTAAAAGGAAAAATGATATTTCCCCATGAGACATTGTTGGAGTAATTGAACTAAATTTAGCAAATTTCCGATTCTTTTCACGAATTAATTAACATTGGTTTAAGTAGCAGCTGTTAATAACTTTCCAAAAGTTTTTTTTTTTATGCTTAATAAAACTTTATTAGTAAATATCAATAATAAAAGCCACAATGTTAACTTTATCTGATATCTGAGAGGAGAGTTTAAAAAGAAATCTCTAGACCTATCATCAAACATTTTTCAGAGGTAAATCCCTCTATCCGACTTAGGAAGGAAAGAAGAGGTTTCATATTAGTTGAAAAGTAAGACTATTTGAATCAGCAGCATAGAATTTGACTCAAGGCAATAGGAAAGACAAGAACGGCCGACCTTTATAAATGGGATATTATTTTTTTTTTTTTAAAGAAGGTTAACATACCCTTAAAACACAAAAACAACAAACCCAAGGATTACGACACAGTTGATAGTATAGGCCTTTAATTTTTTTTTTTTTTATAGTGTACGTAGAGAACTTTATTCACCTTCTAAAATTACATGTCGATAAACAGCTTAGTATGTTTTGCTGCTTCCATCTCTTCTTCAGGGCTTAAAAATATTAAGTAAACATTTTAATGGTGCCTTCAAAACCATTCTCAATATTTCCTTTAAAAACATATTTAAGTCTCGATCCTAACATCTATATTTTTGGATCAATCCTCTTGAGCAGCGTTTCGCTGTGGTGAGCTTTTAAAGTGAATCTGGGAGTGGTTTTTGGGACTCAGAAGAGTATTTAATAAATTTTGGTTTGAGGTTAGCCATATACATGCATTGCTGAACGTTTTTGGCAAAGGAATGCACAGCGTCATCTAGATCATCTGAGGTTCTCAGAGACATTCCGAGGTCAAGTGACTCTTTTATGGGAGTTCTAAAAGGCACAGTCAACTGGGCCAATAATGAGGGAGGGAGGTAATTGTTTGGGAATAGGAATCAGGGATAACGTTAGGAGAACTCGGCTGTGGTCAGAGGAGAGCTCGTTTAACTTCGAAGCGGAATGATGAAGAGGAGTAAGGTTTCTGCAAATGAAGGAGTCTAGGATGTCAGGAAGGCGGGTCACTTCAGAGGGCCAATAAATGGGAGAGGAAGGACTAATTGTTCTGAGGTTTTGGGATGATATCGCATTATACAGAGCACGAACACGGGAGTTGGTCGTTCTCGATCCCCATTGCAAGTGTTTCGCATTATAGTCTCCACCGGCAAGGAAACGGGGACAAAGGTCTTTGAGGAAAGTAGAAAATTCTGGTGTAGTGATTGGCTTATTTGGAGGAAAGTGTGATAGGATAAAAGGGTGTGGAAATAGACACTAATGTTGATTGGAGGGACGCTGTGGAAGTGGAGGGTAAGATATGATGGGTATGGGATTTCTTGATAAGAAGTGCAGTTCCACCAAGAGCTCGCCCATCAGGATGGTCTGTCCCATGAGTGTGGTAGCCAGTAATTTTTAGATTATTTCGTTTAGTTAGTCGTGTTTCTGTCAGTAATACTACGTCTACGTTTTTGTTATCGAGTACTAGTTTGAGTTCGTCAGTGTGCGACTAATACATTTTTAAAATAAAGCAAAGAACCGTCTATTACAAAAGAACGCAGTCTCAAATAGTTTTCATTTTCTGATATTTCTTGCTGAAAGAGTAGCTCGTCCGTTAAAACCTCCCGAAAAAAAAACGGGTTGGGGAGGCTGCACTACTCCACAGGGTTGACGGGCCGCCCGGAGGGGTGGATTTATTTATTATGAGGAAGGGCCATAAAAAAATCTATCCTTCATGCGAACAGAAATCTCTGTTGGCAGAACTTAGCACTATAAATTATCTGCAATCATTTCCAGCTATATGTTCGAGTAAAAGTAGAATAGATGTATATTAGACTTATAATTACTTTAAAAAGTTATTATTACTCTAATATATTATATATATNATAAACATTATAAAGAGCTTTTTTTTTTCTATATCTTTAACATTCATGCCATATAAAGCTATTTAGCAGGCAGCTAAATATTTTCGTTTAGCTGTACCGTCCTAGATCCAGCCCACCCTCACCCTTAATAAGAACTGATAGGTCCCCATCCTCCCTAGAAATAGGGCTAAACCCCTTTAGCACGCCATAATTCGCTTCCTAAAAGAATTGCCTTGAAATATCGGGGGCTTTACTTTTCTGATGGACCGTTCCTTTTAGGAGTATCTGATTCCTTTTTCGGAGCCTTTTTGTGGAATTATTATCGAACCGCCTTCTAGATAGCTATCTCCGTTTATCTCTGTCTCTACTGATAAGATACCTGGTGCTTTGGCAATCAATAGTTCTTATTTGATGGCTTAGCTTGACCTGGATTTGAAGAAATATACTTATTTCAACCCATACGTTACACAAACATTGCTTTTAAATTTATTTATCAGTTAGTGGTCGAAAAAATATTTACGAGTATGGTTTTTTTTTTTTTTTTTTTTTTTTTTTTTTTTTGCAATTTTCCTTAAAAAAAAAAAAAAAAAAGTATAATACCAATGCTCTCCCCAGATTTTCATTTTTCAGCAATTTTAGTAATTTTAAAAATAAAATTCATAATGCATTACAACTATACAGTTGTTATATAAATAAGATAAGATGATTTATACGAACATACATCCAACCAAATTGACAGCATAAATGTATAACAATAAGTCATAATTTTAGCAACAAAAAAAATTATGTTAATAAACACCTTTTAGTTTTTAAGTGGGATATAATNGGGGGGGGGGGTTATAGAAAAGTATTCATTTTAAATCGCAATATTTTCATTATTAATAGAGTTATGAAAAATATATTAAATTTAATTTGTTCAAAATATAATTTTCTAGCACATATAGCCCATAATATTTTTACTAAAATGCATAGCAAGAAAAAAATTTAAGAATGTAACTTCAAGGGCTGCACAGAACCTCTTTTTTTTTAAATATAGATACCAGATTCAGAATTCGGTAAACGGTTAAATCAATTTATTTTAGCTTAAATTGGATAATGGAGAGGCGGGGTTTGGCGGACTGTATAGTGTTTATAACATATTTATAAAATGTTTAAATATCTCCGTTATAATGTGTATTAGGAAAGTTTTATGGAACTTATTAGATATTTTCTAAAATTTAACTTCAATAATGTTTTTACGAAAAATGTTTAAGGTAGATTTATATAAACTTAACTAAGAAATTTGAGCACTTCCCTCTCAAACATTCCTCTCTGGCTTGTATGGTCAAATATGAAATTTACTCTTATTTTTCTCCATATTTAATGAATCATGGGGGAAAAAAGAAAAATCTTCTTTACATTTTTATTTTATTTTCAACAATAAATTTTAGATAAAGCAATAGAAATGGAGCAAATAAAGACAATTACTTTTTAATTAAAATTATATATACATTACATTTTGTTTTGAATTAGTATATGGACAGACTCTAATTAGCTCGTGAAATTAATATTCATATTTGTTATTCATAAAAACTCAAATTTAAAAAAAAAAATATTCAAGCGATTATTATTAGCGTGAAAAAACATGGCGATTTTATATATGACTTTATATGACAATTAAAACAATCATAGTAATAAAGAATAAATAATGAGGATATAAATTGCTTTAGAAATATGTGAAGGCGCTTGGAGAAAATTACGGCAGGCCCTTAGATGGAGAGTTAGTTGCCTTGGAGGCGGGCTCGTCTGGAAGGTCCTGCCGGAGTGTGGAATTCAATTCCCGGCGATAAGGAATCCTAGGTGGCTTTGCACGCTAATTTCCAATCATATGGATAAATTGGTTGGGTACACTACAACTTCCTTCAAGAGGAGGAGCGATGGTGAACCAAGATACTACAGCGAGCGTTTCTTTTGAATATACCATCCGATGGCTCCAGCAGAGTGATGCGACTTTCATCTTGAATGATCTTCAAAAACGGAAAGACCAAAAAAAAAGTGTTTCGCATTATAGTCTCNTTACACAAACACTGATATATATATATATATATAACCCATAAACCTGACATAAGGAATAACAGATGCCTACGAATGGTTGCCAAAGGATAAATAATTTCTACCACTGTTCCCTTCTCTGTACAGCCACCCAATAATTCATGAGACGAGTTTCCAATCCCGGAAAACCAGTTTGTAACCATATAGATACTTATTCACCAGTGAGCTCTAAGAACGTAAAGCATTTCTCTACGGAAATATTCTTCTAAATTTCAATTACTTCATTATTTCATATGAAATTTCATCACCTTAAATTAATTAATAATATTCAATTTAAAATAAATCTAATTCAAAAAATAGGAGTTCTAAGAACTGATGAAATACTCTAAAACAGGTATCTCACTGTAAAATATCTTCCAAATGCCAATATAAAATGAATATAAACAGTTGAAAATTATGGTGCCTAAAAAACGATTGAATTACTAGATAAATTGTTTTTTTCTGGAAAAATGCTTGTTAATTTATATTTAAAATAAGTATAAATACCTATATTTAATAAAAAACCAATAAATAAAATGTATTTATTATTCGAAGTCTAAAAGAAAATTAAGTGCAGATTATTTTATTTATAAAAAGGATGAAACAAATATAACAATAACAGAAACAAGCTGGGGCGTGCTAACATTAACAACAAACATTTCTATTACTGTTGAACTATACCTTGGGAAAAATATTTTATTTTTCTGATAAAAAACATGTATTGGGCGGCCGCTGAGTTGAGATAACCATTTCACAAGCCATGGGGTTGTCGATTTGAGGAAAACCTGTCCATGGGGGTTTAGAATAGGGTAGCATGTAGGATAGCCCTTTCCTCCAAGGCTGTAACTGATTGACCGGGAGCAAGAAATAAAAAAGTTGACAGGACTGTAAACACAAATATATACCTTCATACATACAATTTCTTAAGGAAATTTATAAATTGAATGTAGCATTTAAAAAAATTAGAAATTGCTTGTAGAAAAACAATATTCCAGCATTTGCCGTTTGATTAATTATTTATATTTATACGTTATTACATATAACTTTGATTTCAATCAGTCACAGCCTTATCAATTATTGGATAACTAAAAAAGTAAAACTGATCAACACTGAGAGAATAAGTGAGTTGTCTAGACTTACCTGAACATTTTGTCGAAAATTTGACGGGACGTGGAAAAAAAAAAAAAATCGATAAAACATTGTCGGAGCAATTAAAAATTTTGGATGGTGAATGAATATCTTCAATCAAAATGTGTCGAACCTGGACTAAGGGCTAAGTTATGAAAGATAGACCGGTATATGAAAGGGCAAGCATCATCGCGAAAATATAGTTTCAAAACAAATTAGAGCTTCAAATTGAATGAAACTCAAATTGATGTAAGCGAATAAAATTATAATAAAAGTGAAATGTTCTTAAAAATAAAAAAAATATAACAATAATGAAATGATATAATAAATTAAAAAAAAAAAGGATAACAATTAGAGTGGTACTGAAATAAAGAATCCACATGAATCTTTGATGGAATATATGTAACTAGAGATTAAAACTTGAACAGTCAAGAAAGCATGATGTGACGTACAGATTTGAGAATCAGCAACAGTCATACTCATGACAGTATATTAAGTAATTTATTGATCATGTATTTAAGAAATATATATAAGGGATAAAAGATACAGATAATTCTCGGCGTAAATAAAATATTGAATAGGGGCTGCGACGATTATCACAGTAAATGAAACTAGCTGGAGCTTATTAATTTGAACAAAAACGGTCTCTCCAGGCAATATGGATAAAGCTTAAAAAAAAAAAAAAAATGGCTAATTTCAAGTTAACATTCAAAGAGCACTTAGTGAATAATTTAAAGCCCATAAATGTATTTTCCATTATTATGTATGTTTGCACCAAACTTTACTTTATAATATTAATACTTTTTCAGATCAGAGTAATCAATTAGTTTTATTTTGTTCATTTTAAACAAGTGACACAAAATTAAAAATGACGACGTACACATTCAATTGTTTGAAATGGCAAAAATTGTTTTTACATATTAAGATAATTAAAAGTGTATTGGAATCTCAATATTGCTTTAAATATAATGAAACATTATAAGAATAAAGATTGCTATATGCAATTAAAATAATTGCAACACCCTGAATTCACCTGTTGCTACCAAAATGATAACCTCTGATTAGCATTAAAAGAAATAAGGGCGAGTTCATACCTTTAAAGAAGTAGTCAATATTTTAGGCAAATCCACTTAGAAAAAGAACAACACAAACAATAATAAATTATTAGGTTCAGATCGGCACTATCGGCTCGCGGAAGAAAACACGCGGGAAAAGTCATACGAGGCTCACGAAACACTCACCGCAGCAAAACAACGTGAACTGAGCTGTACAACCTTAGTTCCTTGGTAACGGATGTTTAAGTCTCAGTGCCGCCGCTAGGGCGGCGCCACTAGCAACCCCCTTCCCTCCAATTCCTGAAAAATTGTTATGCATTAATAGTATAGTTCTTAAGGCTACATTTATATGGAAAAGTTATGAATTTATGAACGAATAGGCTAAACAAACATGGATAACATAAGAAAACCACAAGAATATGCTTCAGTTAGCTGTCACAAGGCAGAACACATTTAAAAAAAAGTGTCACATAAGAGTAATCCTAACCGATTTCCCACTTATTTAATTTAGTTTTATTACAGATGTTTATAAATAAGAGTAAATTACCAAAGTCATACAGTAGATAATATCAGCATACAAGAATGACCCAATGCATGGGTCTAGACTGACCAGAAAAAGTGGAGGAAGAGCTCAGCAAACGAAATTACACCTTAATATTTCCTATAACAAGAGTTTTTATCAAAAATTAAATGGAAAAAATACATTAGAAAATTATATTTTAAACCTATGATTTCCAAGAAGTTTTTTGCAACTCAAATAAGAATGATAACTCGATTACAAATTTGGACATTCCTCTATTTCCACATCTTCAATTTCAATCAAAACAGTTAGCTATACAAGAATAAACACGGAATTTGGTTTTTATGTTTCATAAATAAGAGGCTCCATTGATAAGTGGATGATTCAAGTGTTAACTTGAAATTGTATCTTCAATATTTCCCTTAATATAAATTTTTGGAAAAAAAAAGATATATATATA
>KZ807197.1:328670-342087 GCA_000696205.2 Oncopeltus fasciatus | reverse complement strand
TATATATATAGGATAAAAATTTAGGAAATTACATTTTACACATATCATATTCTATAATTTTTTAATATTTCTAACAGTAATGAAGATATTATAGAACATAGGCAATGACATTGCTATGATATTCATTAAAGATTGACATAAGTGAGTGACTAATTTGACCCAACCAAGTAAGAAAATATGAGGAGAATCTTTTGCCAAGGACCAGCCAGATGATAAATAGTAGGCTAATCATAATTACATTTCTAAAGATATTTAATATTAGGTGTCCTGCGTCATGAGTAAAAATCTAATATAAAATGATATAAGAAAATGACACTTTACAGTCATTAATATATATAAAAAATACTACAACTAATAAAATATTTCTTATTTTTTAATTTGGTCTTTTACCAACACTTGTTAAGCTTCATTCATTAACAAATATGAGTGAAAAATTCATCCAATTTTTTACAGAAAAGAGGACGCATACCACATTCGGTTTCTTTATTTCGAAAATTGTAGACATTAGAGAGAAAACAAAAATGAACATTAAATTTTGATTGATCCACACTTTTGCTTTCCCTGAAGTAGGAACCCTGAAGATTTGTAGACATTTTTAATATCAAGTCATAGGGCTAATGCCAATAGATCCATTTTCTTTAGTAAAATCAACTAAATATCTGCTTTCCCAGAGAGTCTACTACCCAATTTCAGCAATTATACAATCAGTCAGGCAACTTACAAGAATAAAATTAATGGTTAGATTTTGTAATCTAGGACTGGTCAAGAAACTTAACATCATTCATATATGTTCTGTTATTACTTATTTTTCATCAAAATGCTGTAAAGTATAAACATTAAATTTTTTTTTTCCCACATAAAATTTAGGCAGAATATTATTTTTTTTAGTTGTGGTATTTAATCCCACATTAATTTTAAACAATAAGTGCAGAATAGAATAAAAAATCTAAACTGTCCAGGTTCGTGCCCTGGCTGAGACAGTTTAGATTTTTTATTCTATTCCCTTGAATTTATTGTTTAGGCAGAATAGTTTAACTAACTATATTGGAATATAATTTTATATTGACTGTAGATAAATTATTTCTGATAATAGGAGATTTTAATACAAAATTCTATTCCGAGCATAACAATCCATAAGGAATGTTTATTTAAAATATTAATTTTAATTTATGCCACCACTGAATCCAATCAATTTGAATCAAACTCCTCCCTTCACCATGATTTATATATCTCTTTTATTCAAGATCTCATTTCCTCCCAATTCATCCTTTTCCAGAGTCAACTGCCACATCACTCTAATCCATTAGCACGATCCCTCCCCTCCAACTCTAACACCTACAACCCTCGGTCGACTCAAATGAAGATGGCCTTGTAACCTCCTGAGAACTTGTTTGTAATTAATTTGAGTGGTGCCATCGGTCATCTTCTCTCCTCATGCAATTGTCATTGAATGTTTTTTGTTTTTTTTTGTTCTACATTGTAATCAAATTTCAAAATGGTTTTTATAAACAGGAATGTAATAAACAAATAAAAGTCATAAAAAAAAAAATTATGCCAAACCATATATGACTAAAATGTGATTTGAAATTATAAATCTCAAACATACCTCAGTCCAGCTTTAGCTGAACCATTGGATTTGGATCCTTCAAGGTTCTTCGTATCCAGCTCCACTGTTTGAGTGATAGGTAATAGAAGAGCAACAAAATAGTGATTATACATTTTCACAAAAAAGGCACTCCACAAGGTGACAACTCAACATGAATGATATATCAGACAGAATCAAATTTTTCAGTAGGGCATGTGAATCATCTTATGGTAATAAAAATAAAGGAATCCACAGTTCTGAGTATTTTCAAAACCTAGGTCTAGAAGTCAACAGGTTTCCCACATTTCAAAAAAATTGGGCATATAAAAGAGTAAATATCTAATATGATATAAATGATACAAAGCCGAAAAAGAGAATAAAGGGAAAAATTAATTTTGCTATGACAGGCTCTAGGATCACTCGGAAAGAGTGGTCTGAAGGAAGGGAAGGGAGGCTACTCAGCACTCAAGTCAATTACTCAATTTGGTCTACTTCATAACCCACTCCCCATCATTTGATTACAGTAAAAATTAATTCATTCATATAAAATAAAAATAAAAGCCTAAATACCAAATTAGGTTTCTATATTAAAAAATTAAAGGAGCCACCCAAACCAACATTCTCATAAAGTATCTAAGGAGTTATTTTTGTTAATTCAACTGTTCGAAATTTATACAATTTTTATTTTAAAACAATTGTGGTTTACTTATAATAAATTTGAATTCCTTGAATAAAAAGTGTTAAATAATGATTAAATGCTTTCTTGATGAAAGGCAGGTCAGACATTTGTATCAGGTCAGTTTGACCTTTTGCTTTTCATCAAATTATATAACAGGTCACTTTTTGGAAAATAATTAAATGCTTCTTAAAGTTTGTTCCAAACCAAACTACTGTTGCCATCATATTGCTGCAGGCATGCAGATAATAAATTTACTGTTTGGCTACAAGGATGAGATACACTATTTGATTTCTTATCAAACTTCAACAAACTTGCCCTAAAAAACAATTAACTGTAAAAGTTTAAAGGCATGACACTGTCATTCTTCTAAGCTTGAATTAATAAGGTGGCCCTTGGCCACTCTTAGATTATGCCCACTAACACAGTCTGACATTTCTATGCTTATTCACACTACTATTCAGAGCACAAAATGTACTCATAAGAATATTGACATTTATGACTACTTTGACACTTTTTTTCAAAAAAGCTCAACTACACCAGAGGAACCTAAAATTATGAAACTACAGATTACCATTCCTCCAGCTTAAGTTATTAAAGAGAAAATATCTATATTTCTTAAGCAGAAAAAACGACAAACAGAAATTAGAATTAATTTTACAGAGCCACCAGAGTAATATCACAAACATTCTATAGGGATAGTATAACACTCTGGAGGGATCGAATAATAGGAACAACAGGAAGAAGTTGGTTTAAGTAACAAAGGAGGGATTAATAGATTGTAAAAATCTACATAAGCTTTCAATACCAAAACCAAAGTTTCAGAGAATATAGACGGCAATTGATCCACAGGGAAGATGTAAAAATAATCAAAAACTTAAACATCTAATCTTTACAGGGCAGAAGTATTTTTAAAATTAGTAAGAAAATCTAATGAATACTATTTTTTTTTTCAATTTAAAATAAAAATTAAAGTGTTCAAACCAGGTAGGTGACCTCCATCATTATTTAGTTTCATTTATGGTATTATAAAATTTAACAACTTAATTTTTTTTAATTGTTTTTTAAGAAGAAATATACCAATAATTCCTTTAATCAAGTTGTTTTCAATATTATTGATCGTCTTCAGAGTCTGGAACATAGAATTCACTAGCAGGTGGCAGAAGAGTAATTTTATAAATTAATTTAAACTTTTTTAATAAAAACATTACTCCTTCCAAATTACAAATAATATTTTATTTTAGATTAATTTTAAAAATAAAATTCATAATGCATTACAACTATACAGTTGTTATATAAATAAGATAAGATGATTTATACGAACATACATCCAACCAAATTGACAGCATAAATGTATAACAATAAGTCATAATTTTAGCAACAAAAAAAATTATGTTAATAAACACCTTTTAGTTTTTAAGTGGGATATAATTTAAATCTTCTTGCAGTGCTTAATTTAATTGAACAACATTTTGTTAGAATTATATAAGAGGCAACTAATAATATAATTTTGTTTTTGGTATATATTTTTTAAATTTAAGTGGCAAAGTTTAATTTATTTAGAATCAAAATGTTCATATTTTTAAAAATATTTTGCTACATATTAGCATTTACTGTAATGCAGTGTCAAAAGAGATAATTAAAATACAACTATTCACAAACTTATGTCCTTTTGATTTCATTTAAATTATCAAAGGGGTTCTTGTGAAAAAAAAAAAATCAAATTACCTTTGCTTCAAGCAGGATACTTAATCTGGATATTAAAAAAATAAAATAATAAGAAGATACAAAGCTATCAACAGTAATAAATAGGAAAGAAATGACACAATAAGTAATCCGAGAAATGGCATGAACGGTTTAAGAGCCAAAAGTCGATATTTCAAAGAATCAGGAAGCTTAAAACTTTCAGGCATTTTGGGGAAATTAAAATATACTGAAAGGAAACATGAAAAAAAAAAATTCCAGAGTGCCCAACAAACCTATCTGTATCCTATTACTAATCTAACTGACAAAATAAAGAGAACTGGGTAAAGTGGATCGCATGACATAGCCAAATCAATATCTATTGAATACTTATCATTTCATTAATGAATCTAGTTGTTCATTTCAATATTACATATATGGAAACCACTATGTTTGTTTTTTGAGTGAGGCAATTTGTAGTGATTAATTTTGAAACTCTTTTCTTGTTGAAGTTACGGGTGATTTTGGATTAAAATAATTATCATGAAGGTATACAATAATTATGTATATATTTTATTCATATTTACAAAGTCAAATAAAAAGTATGGTCCCATTGAACAAATTTATCTGCAAAGAGGAATTAGAGCAAAACAAATTTTTCTATAAAAACATAAATTTTCAGTAGTATACAAGACATTGATGCTGTATGTAGCATTACAATTTAACTGAATCAATTAGACATAAAGTAAAATCATTAAGTTTTAATTATTAAGAATTTGATCAAATTTGAAGAAATTTAACTAATAATTAAATATATAACACAATAATAATTTTAAAATCAATAAAAAAATCTATATAAAGAATAAAATTAGTAATTTTATACATTGATAGATTTCTCACTATTTTTCCTATAGCTATAGAGCAATAGGTATGAATTTTATATTTCTGAATAGAATCAAGGTTTCTGAGGTGCTTAATTACTATTAAGTGATATAGAAAAACATATAAAATAATCAACATATGACAATAATTAGATGATATTTTGAGTCTTAGCAGTGAATGAGAAATTGTATGAGCATTGAGGTTACAGGCAGGAAATAACTGTAAGGAATTTAATTTGTTATTAGTTTATGGAAAAAAAAATGTTTGTGTTCTTAACTTAAGAAAATACTTTTAATTAATATTGGAGGTTAGGGATTTTTTGCTTTAAACCGCACATACCATGAAGCTAAATAATGCTTCAATTATTTCTACAGTAAAAAAAAAAATACACCTATTTATATAACCAAGGTTATATAATGGTGAGCTATAATAGATTTTAAAAATATTAATTTTTTTTCAATTTTTGAATGTCTAAAACTATAAATAATTTCCTGATATCAGTAGTAAATAATAAGTAATAAATAATTTCCAAATAGCATTATCTAAAACTTAAATGCACATCATTATCTCTTAAGGCAAACATTTTAAAGATATTTTAATTTGTTTAGAGCTAGCTGGATCTTAGACTAACATCTATTGATTTAATTGTATTTTTCCATAAGTAACTTACTGTCAAAAATAAAATTTTTGAGAACAAAATTTATTATTATATAACTGTTATATAAGTTGTGCTAGTATACAGTAAGTAAATAAATAAATAAATCATTAGTATAAGTGAATGCATACTCAAGTAAATCATAAACTTAACTAAATTTATTTGAAATGAGTTATCAATACAAGTGCGTGAAGGTGTCAATTAGTTTGTCATCAGTATAAATACAAATGTACGCATAAAACTTTAAATAAAAGAGAGTCTAAATTTTTTATAAGATCATCACTTTTAGTATAAATGCCAGTGAATAAAAGTAATAATCCTACATACTTTTAATATATTTTTATTATAAATGAATGCAAAAGCAGGTCTACATTTTAAGAGAGATTATAAATGTAAGAATGCTTCCACTTAACATTATATAAGAGCTCATGCAGGATATGAGTATAAGTGTGTATACAAGTTAGTATCATTAATTATGTATTTTTGTACAAGAATGATTTTTTATTCATATACTAATATTCCCTGTATATGAGAACCTTTATAAAGTGTACATGCATGTATATCAATTGCTGAAATTTTTTAGAATAAAAAAAAAAAAGACGCTTCAACACTTCCCCTAGAACTTTTATTTTAATATGAGGGCAACTTACTTTAAATGCATTCTGATAAATTCACTTATAGACAAATTATTCTAAAGGTACTTAAACACTCATACACACTTAAGATTTTAATAAATAAATAATACATACTTTCAAATATATTTATACTGATGTGCTTAAACAAACTTGTGCTTTCAAACACTTTTCTAAATTTGTAATTATATGCATTGAACTCCTATTTATGATTTCACTTAAAATAAAGATTTATTTATTT
Organism: Oncopeltus fasciatus; assembly: GCA_000696205.2. Classification (NCBI taxonomy): domain Eukaryota; kingdom Metazoa; phylum Arthropoda; class Insecta; order Hemiptera; family Lygaeidae; genus Oncopeltus; species Oncopeltus fasciatus. Next base: position 335,733 of record KZ807197.1, on the reverse strand, counting down.
CACTTACATATAATTCACTTTCCATATTTTTTTTTTTTTCAGTAATGCGCAGCGACTGCTAGTAGTCTTTAGTGCTTAAGTTTGTCTGGTCTCCTTTCTTCCTTTTTTTTTCAACTAGATATATGTTAATTATTCCAAAACTACAACTAAACAAATAGTTGTTAGTTGAAGGTAAAACTAACTTGTTTCAACTAAATGATTTTAAATTGAATGGATATAAAGAACTATAGTTCTATATAGTAATATATTACAAGAATGCAGAATGATAGACTTTCAAGTGAAACATTAATGATAGTTTTCAGCTCGGTTTCTCTCTTATTTCTCAGATCTTACACACAAGAGGTTACCATTTAACAAAGAGGACACACTGATGATGGCCTGCTTTGAAAGTTAAAACATTGGTTTTTAAGAATAAAATAATGCATAATTTAAATCATCAAATATAAAACCCAATTATAATAAATATAAAAGTAATAAGTTCAGCTCAGAAAGTTTTAATTCACCAGAGTAGCTAACTAAACTAGTTCTAGTTTTAGATCTTTATTGTATTATATTCATTTCCAAACTCTTATTAAAATTTAACAGAACACAAAATAAAAAATGCATTATGAAATATTAAGTAGTCTATAAGAGCAAAACAAGAAGTACTATTAAGAAAGATCCGTTACAAAGATAGACACACATTTTATCAATGTTTTATGCTTTTTGATCATTTAAAGTAAAATGATAGATTGGATGTAGAAAATCAACCTAATTGCAGAACTAATTATTTAATATATAATTTTTTAAGCAGAACAACACATGGATATAACCAGTAGTCTTTTTTCGTTATTACTAGACTTCCATTCCTATATAATAGAAAAATGACAAATAAAAATATGACCTTTTTCTCAAAATTACTTAGTTTTCTCTGACAAATTGGGCTACTAAAACAATAATTCTGAACCTTCAGTTTGATTAAATTCTTCTAGCTTATGTTTTTTCCATTTTAAAACTTGCCAGGTTTTTTTATAATCCACAAAAACTAGTATTTTGTTTTTATTTTATTTTAAATCTAAATAAGCACATATGAGGATTATTATAAATTCAATAAAAAAAATTATTTTGTTCTATTTTTCATTTATAGAAAAGTGTTTCACATTTAGAGATACTAATTGTATTTGTAANACGTAGGCTTCGACGGTCGTCAGAAGTATTTACCGTTTCTTCTTCCGGGTTGGACCGTGTCAAATTGGTGTTATTTGCCGAGCTTTCACACATCATGTGATGGCTTCTTCAGGGCTGAAAAGAGAATTCTCTCGAGCGAAAGCTCGGCAAATAACACCAATTTGATACAGTCCAACCCGGAAGAAGAAACGGTAAAAACCCATATCAGTTAATTTCTATTAATGTATACATTCTTTATTGTATTTTCTAAAGAAAAATGAAGTTGTTCTTATAATTTGATTATTAAAAAAAGAAGACACTATTATATCCATCATCACTTAGTTTATATACATGTAAATTCTTGAGGAGGGAGTCACAAACTTCATAGTGAAACTCTGGGTAACATAAACAATGTGGGTGATAGAACCTCCTTTGGAAAATTCTCTTGAAGGGTGGATTTCATTGGCACATTTATACTATCCAACACAGATAAGATATAGTTTAAGGAGAGCTGCAAATAGCCTCGATAAGTTTACTGACACACCTACTTTTAAGAACTACAAGTAGTTAAATAAATTAAAGTATCTCGGTCTTATAATGCCTATGTCATTAACACAATAAAAAGGTGATTATGTCGATTTTCCAAGTGTGTCTGATTTTCTTCCTTACATTCAAATAGCATTAAGCCTCTCCTAAATGAAGTCATTCTAGGGAAAGTCCTCTATTCTGCACCAACAAATTTTCTCAGCCATGAGTCAAGAAGTAGAAACATGGTTAATCTGAAACCACATAAAATTTGGGTGATGGACCTTTGCCTCCAAAGTAAAATTCTAACCCTGCAAAATTCTCTGAAATAACGGATTACTTTAAATTATCTCTGCACTAATCTTAAACACTTCTAATGCCTGTATCATTCAGGCTAAAACTTTGAATGGCTCCTATTGAGTCTAGATGTGGTTTTATAGCTTTGTGGAGAGCCTTTAACTTTATGGTAAGGTCATATGTTCCAGACTATTTAGCTTATTTTAAAAAGTTTATGGTCCCTAAAATCACTTTTTGGATTAACGACAACACACTAAAAATAAATCATCATATAGGAACTGTCTTAACTAAACTAATCCTTCAGCAACATAAGTACTATCATTTTAATTTTGAATTTCAGATAAACCTCAGAGTAAATTTATCTAAATAACAAAGTAAGTCATTAAATATTTGTTTTCATCCTAATATAGAGATTTGTTGAGTTTACACAATAATTTAATGATTCTACTCAAAGTTAAGGTTTTACGTTAATCTTCACTTATAATAAACCAATATTGGAAGTTAAAAGAAACTAAAATTAAATAAGGAATGAATGCTACATTCTAAGTTATGTTGCATTAATATGAAAAATATGGCAGCGGAAGCTGAGGAATGTATATAATCAAGTATCAGAATTCTCACTCCTATTGATTTTAATACAGTTGTGGCAAATGATATGCTTTAATGTTGTTTAAGACAACCTATTTTTGACAAGGTGGTAGACCGGTAAACTGTTGACTTTTAGACAATTTACTTAAAATGAATAATATTATTGACACATTTCATAATGTTCTTTATATCTTAGGAAAACTTTTACTTTTACTATTTAACTAAATATTTATTTATTACATTTTGTTAAATAAAAATATTTTGTAATTTGGTCACCACAATGAATTGAAAAAAAATGACATTCAATGTCAATCACATGAGGAGAGGTGACCAATGACACCACTCTCAAATAAAACATTTAAATTCTGATTTATAAAGGAAAAAAAAAAATAAAATGTGTCAAAAAAGAGAATATAAAGTTCAAATAGCTTTCAATTCATAAATGCTATCTAATAGTACATTAGATTGTTTGATCATTGTAAATAAAGATGACTTCTTATTAATTTCACTTTATTAAAAATCCTTAACAAACCTTGTGATATCATGGGCTCTATAGTAAAACAATGACCCGGTTTCATTACTCCAACAGCTTTATTTTCTGGAAAAAAAAAATGTAAGTTAAAATTATAATTACAAACACATATTAAAATAGATAAAAGAAGCTATTACATGTCAGCTTTAATTGTTTACATATAATAAAAGGAGTAAAGATAAAATATTAATAGGAGTTATATTATATGCTTTGTATTTAAAATAAATTAGTGCTAAATGAGGACATTCGGGAACTTAGGATTCTATCAGAGCTCAGCTTTCATTCTATCATTAGTAAGAGCTATTCTGATATGGGCATACTTAAAGATGTAGAAGTTCTGAAGATCACATTATTAATACATATCTTTCAGTATGCAATGAATTATTTTAAAGTAAAATATATTTTGTACTATATTTTTTTTGTTACAATTTATTTGTTCCTTACAGTTAAACTTGAATGTCACAATAAAACTTATTAATGGTACTTTACTGAAAATGTTTATGAGCAAAGGCATCACCGTTGGAATTTTTAAATGGGATAGGTGGCAACGATCATATTTTTCTAAAATATAAGTAAAAGTTTTACTGTTAGAGAAAAAAATTGAAATTCAAAATCTGATTAATGCAGTTCTTACTTGTTCATTATTAACGTACTTATATCAAGGAAATAGTTAACTTAGGAGTGGATTACTAAAGAATTACTTCTAAAATTTGGAAGATGGCTACACATTACTCCAGTAATTTGAAATAAAGAACAAAGAAAATCAACCTAATTTCAGCAATTATTAATTGTATTTTCTTCATCCAAACATGTCCTACTAATATATAAATAAAATAACAATTCTTCATAGTATGTAATATATAAAAACTGAGACTTAATATGACTTCATATATCATAGGAATTAATTGAGTTTATTGAATATATGAATGAGAGAAGATTTAGCAAAATTTAATCTAATGGAGAGGTGTTGTAAAAAAAGATCTCAGTGTAGGGTAAGATTGTTATGGGCCAAAGGTCAATAATAATGAAAAACAAAATAAATTAAAGTCAATTTATTATAGCAAATAAGAAATACTACAATTACTGCTAACAATCAAAACTGCTGCCCTTAATTAAAATATAAATAAATAGAAAATACAAATTTCTTACAGCTAATGAATTAATTAATATATACAAATAAATTAAATGTGCTTATTTACAATGAGGCCTCAAGGTAACTTATCATTGTACCATTACTTCAGAAACTATGACCAGCCCGATGCACTGTGGCACACGATCTGACACGAAATCTGCTACTGAGTAACACTATCTTATCACAAGCTCAGGAAGCCACTGGCAGGCTGCTCTTATAACTTCATGGAAGAGTTGAGGAGGGCCTAGATTCTCATGATGGTTACCTAGCCGAAGTATGGTCCCTGTTGATACAGTTCCTCCATTCCGCCGAACTTCTTTCTGAAGACAGTTATTTATCTGGACGATCTCCAATCCTGAGCTACACAATGCCTGAGCTCGAAGTACTTGGGCAGCGAGAAGAGGTCACTGTAACTGGTCAGGACAGTCGATTGGGGCTTGTCAAATTGGCTGGTTCGTGGAATAGAAAAGGAACTATCCTTTTCCTTCCTGCTGAACAGTGATCTCCTTTATATGGAGCCAATCAGTTGAAGTCAATCTTGGGGTTTCCCTTTTGGTTGCTACTTAATACGGTATATGACGTCTTTAATCCAGGTTATTATTTCATAAGGGCCTTCCCAAGAACTCTGGAGTTTGGGAGAGTACCCCAAAGCTAGGGTCAGAGTGTCTTTACAGGGATAGCTTAGTTAAGCTATCCTAGCCAAAAGTCTAAGCCTGCTGAGTCTTAGACCAGGGTACTGCTTAAAGGACTCCTAGTGTGTCTCCCCGCGAGGAGACACACTAGGAGGGCCAAGCACAACACGGAAGCCTTAGTCCCCAGCGACCATAACTTCCGTCTCGAAGAGTGTCTTAAGTCCTCCCAGGACATCTTCCCGTCGTAGACTGGAAACATCTTGTGCGCAGGAGTCGTCAAAACTGTAGTAGGCTGACAGGTGTCCTCTTCTTAGGATTCTTCATAGTAGGTAATCTTCATGCCCTCTCATGAGTCATCATGTGACTGGACTAGTCGGTTCTCTAAAGACACTTCTACTCTTAACTTAAGACTACTTAATAATTTACTCTCTAATTCATTTTGAATGGAATCTATTTTTTCCTAAAAACTATTCTCTATAGTAACTAAACTATCTTTTGAAGCATTAGTGTTTTCTGACAATTTGTTTTCTAAAAGGTCTAACAAATTATTCTCTTTGGCAATAGAATTCTTCAAGACCTTATTTTCTAAAACACAAATCTTATTTTCTAGGATATTGAAATTATCAACAAAAACTTATTCTCTATCACAGTAAACTTATTTTCTTAAGTAATTGAATTTTCTGATAACTTATTTTCTAAGATACATAATTTGTTTTCTAAAGCAATATAATTTTCTGATAATTTAGTTCATTCTGTTTTAAATGTTTAAAAGACAATCATTTCAGGATCACCCACATCTATTAGAGCTTGATACAGGTATTGCTGAAGCACTGAATTCGATCCATAAATATCAAGATTGTACTCCTCCAATGCTCTTATCAAATCTGCTTCTTTAAGCTCCTTTAGCCTAAGAGACATTATATTTTAACATAATTCGTAACCCACAAAAGTTTAACAAAAAAAATATTGATCCTGCTTTGGACACCAAATTATTATGGACAAGGGTCTATAATATTAGGGAACAAAATAATCACAGCTAACAATGAAAACTACTGCCCTTACTAACTAATCAGTAAATAAATAGAAATTATAAATTTCTTACAGCTAATGAATTAATACTTACAAATAAATTAAATGTGCTTATTTACAAAGAGGCCTCAAGATAACTTGAGAAGCCATCGAAATAGCAAAAAGTCCGAGGAATATCAACAGGGAGGATGGATACAGGCTCAGCAAGAATTGGAAACCAGCGCTAATCGATAAGAGGGTCCAGCCAATCGATAAGAGGGTCCAGCCAATCGATAAGAGGATCCAGCCAATCAGTGAGCAGGAAAACAGGATCAACCAATGGTAAGGCAGGCTTCGCCCAAGGACCGGACAGCGCCGGGTATAAATACCCCTGGATTTGAGGACAGCGCTCATTCTCTATTCAGCCCTGAAGAAGCCATCACAGGATGTGCGAAAGCTCGGCAACTATCAAAACTTTACACGGTCCAACCCGGAAAAAACTTTACATACAAAAGACAAATTAATTAATATATTTCAGATGGATCTTGAGCGGTTAGGCGCCTCTCCCAACCAATTAAGTACAATGCTGGAGAAATTAGACAGGCTTTCTGCCCTGTCCCTAAGTTCGCATTTCTATTCAGTCATGAAAATATGAACTATTGGATCTACTGTGACCAAACCCCAACTAAATCATCTAATTCTAATAGATATTATTTTGATTTAAACAGAAGAAATTTCTATCTATATTGTATAACTCAAAACAATTCCTTTATTATAGAGTAGTATTTTTATCAAACCCTACAACTTATCAGAATTTATTTAGTTTCAGCTTTCATAATATTCATTTAAATATAATTGTAATTGTTAAATTAATTTACTTGTTAAATAAGAATAAAGATTATCATCTTTTGACATTTAAATGTAGCTAAATTTAGAAGACATAATTTTAAAAAACACATCCAAACATGTCCTACTAACTGGCAAAATTAATTAATTTAGAGTTGAGATTAACTTAAAACTGAAACTTTTATTAGAATAATGTCAACACTTAAACAGTGGCAAAAGTAGTAACCCATATCAGATGTTCACGTAGGCTTCGACGGTCGTCAGAAGTATTTACCGTTTCTTCTTCCGGGTTGGACCGTGTCAAATTGGTGTTATTTGCCGAGCTTTCACACATCATGTGATGGCTTCTTCAGGGCT
>KZ807197.1:312216-326777 GCA_000696205.2 Oncopeltus fasciatus | reverse complement strand
TAAATAAATAAATAAAAAGAATAATTAATAAACTTGAAATAAAATTAAGAACATTCGTAGACATGTTGCGTAAATTATTAATGGATATAATTCTTTATTTTGAGTAGCTGGGGGAATGTATGTAAGGGATGGTGTGCCCTGAATTTCTCCCAAATTTGTAGCTAAGAGAAAGGGCATGTTTTATATATTTATATTACTATTTATTTATTTTACAGAAAACAACTTATAAAAAACTTAAGAGAAATTAATGGTCTTCATTGTTATGAAGAACAAGTCAATGAATAATTAGACCCAATTAAAACCAAATAATAAACAAATGTTTTAAACCTGGAGAATGGGGGAGGATGTTGGCTAGGCACCAAACTGACAGAAAATTTAACATAAAGCTTTAAAACAATAGAGATATATCTTTAAGTTATATTTCAGTTAAATGTAACTCAGCATTACATTCAACTGAAATATATGACAATTATTATTAGAATTTTTTTTATTAATGAAATCAATTTGGGTTTACCTTTAAAAATTTTATCATTAAAATTAAAGGCAAAGAGAAAAAATAAAATTGGCTGAGTTTTAAGGAAGTTATATTAGGAGTTTTAAAAAGGCAATTGACCCTTAAAAGCAACATCCTGACAAAATTGGCCCACAATCAATTTCTAAGTACTTCTGAATAATATCCAGAAGTGGATAATTTTTTTTCCCTGATATTATCATATTTTCTTTAAGTAAAATCAGGGTTTAAAATATTCGAAACTAACAGATCCTCAAGATTTACAGGAGGAACAAATCATGAATAGAGAACTATGAAAAAGAAAAGAATATCTTCATTTTTTGAAGTTGGGTTCCTTACTTGCATAATGAGGTATACTAGGTGCAGTATGAAAAAGCTGGTGTATTCCATGTCCACAGTAACTTCTTACAACAGAGAATCCATGGGCTTGAGCGTGTTTCTGAATAATATTTCCTACTTCTCGATATTTTTCACCAGGTTTAACTAAAAATAGATTTTTTAATTTATTATCAGAAACTAAACATTAGTAATAATTTATGACTTTTTAGCAATTCTTATAAACTTTAAACAATGGTGTCAATAAACATTTTATATAAAAAAAAAATTTCTTGGATTTAAATAGAGTGAATCAAAGGTATAGGCTTGAATGAGATGATTAGAATAGAATATTTATTTCCCGAAGTCTAAATATACATTAGAAATTAGACAAATCAGGGGTAGAAATTAAAACACAATACATTATTATCAGTAATAAAACACTATTTTCATAATTTAAAACCCACATTTGCAGGGTGCCATTAAACTCACACACATACATTTGAATATAAAGTACAAATTTCACAATTTGTAATAATATTATTTTGTAATTATTCTGTATTAATTGTGTTTGTAATAGTTGTGTATTAATTATAATGCATAACTTATATTATTTTAATTTATGAAAGGTTGTGTCATTTTTAGAATTTAATTTTGAAAAAAAATCATATTTGTCGTCACTTCTTCATTTTCAAAGCTTCTTTTTAATAACATTTTAAAAAGTATAATGTTTTTTCCAAAATTATACAAAACTAAGCCAGCAAACTTCAATCCTTTTTCATAGAAAATGTCCAATGTTTGTTGGTTAATAAACTACTTTTTGATGAGTTGAATAACAATGAGTATTCTTTTGAATAACAATGAGTATTCCATAGTTCATAATATTATTTTTAATGTATTCAAAATATCCAGTGGTTATAAATTTCATTAACTTAAAACAACCACTTGTATTTACCATTTCTTCTTCTGGGTTGGACCGTGTCAAATTGTTATTATTTGCCGAGCTTTTGCACATCATGTGATGGCTTCTTCAGGGCTGAAAAAGAGAATCACATGATGTGCGAAAGCTCGGCAAATAACAACAATTTGACACGGTCCAATCCAGAAGAAGAAACGGTAAATACATCTGACGACCGTCGAAGCCTACGAGAACATTAAAACGACCACTTCATGTAGACCAGGCATTTGAATTTGACCTGACTTTAATAACCTACCTTTTAATTTTAAAAGTCTCTAAAGCTCCTTTTAAATTACTCCATAAGATATATGAAATATATCTAATGATATAGGTCTATCTCCAGACATCAAGTAACTTTAAAACTATTAGAAAAAATAATTGTGATTTTCAATTCTGAAAAGGAAAATGGAAAGTAAAGAAATGAAAGAAATACCAAACTCCAAAACTTATACTTGGTGGATTCTAATTCGAGGAATTTAACTAGCACAAGATAGTTGGAAAGGATAACCACGACAGATGCTACAGGAGCTATGGCTGCTGCTGGATGTTTCGAAAAGTCAGAAATTGACAAAAAGACTAAAATTGCTGGTTCAAATAAGACTTGGAAATCTTTAATGGAAGAATTTCAAAATAGAGGCTGTTGTATCAGACAGATATCATGTCGGTAATAATCCATAGTGAAAATTAACAATGTGTATTAGGTTAACATTTTCAGATTTAGGATGACAAAATACCTCAAATACACCTATTTTCATCAATGATGCTTAAAAAAATTGTAATTTGTTGACATGAGCAATTAAAACTAGCCAAAATTAAATTCAGATCTGAGGTTCAAAATGAGATTCTAGCATGATTAGCACTCATCAGCTCTGTGTTGTGATTTTACCAGTAATACTTTATTTTTTATTTTTGACAGTGAATAGCTTTGAGATAACATCTATTTGGGCACTATCACAAATGAAGTAGGAGAGCTAAAAAGATGGATATTCAAATGAGTTGAAAGAGTTTAAAAACTCTCCAAATAAAAATAATGAGATGCTTTGAATAACTGAGGGCAGTTAGACTACTAGGCTAAATTTTTTGAACAATTAATGCTCAAAAATGAAACACTGAAATCAAGGTTGACAAAACTAAGTTTGAAGCACACTATTGAATCCCCCAGCAGGATTAGTAAAATTATAGGCTTTAGCCAAAGACTGAAGCTTGCTCCAGAAGATTTAAGTATAATGAAGCAATATCACCATCCATACTGAAGGCTAAAAACTCATATATGTTATATCCAATAAATACTAAAAAGAAATCTGTCGAGTTTATTTTTATTTGTTCTAATAGCATAATACAACACAATTAGCAGGTAAATAAAGGTTATTAGACATATTGCAAGATATAAAGCAATGTTTGAAGTTGAAATTAAATTAATGTGAATTATTTTTAATTTATAAAATTATCATTGTTTGTCTGCTATGGTAAAACCTGAACTCCCTTGATATTTGTTCAACAGTATCTGTTATCTCCTTCAGAATATGATATCATGTCTCTTAAACCAAAAACTTTTTGTTGGTGGTCACTTTATGTAAATCACATCAACTGAATAGAAATCCAATGTTCGAACTAGAGAATGGTAGACACTTTTTTCTTTGAAAAAATAATCTGAATTTATTTAAAACAATAAGTATGTTTATTATCTTTAACATTTTTCAAATGTTGCAATTTATTGTAATAATTTATGAGCCTTCATCTCTTTAACATTTGAATTCATTTCTTGTTATTATTATTATTCATTTCTAGGAAAAATCACAATGGAACACTATCAGGCCTTGAACAAAAGGTACTATTTTATGAGATATATTATTAAGAACATACACCAGCAAACTGGTAGTATAGTCATATGTTCAAAAAGCTCTTGTATACAAAGTTAAGTTTACCAATATCAATAGCTTTTTGAAGGCACTCCCAGGTAACTTTAGTAAGTTTTTTGGCTACATCATTAACTTCACCAACCCAAAATGTTTCATTTAAATCTCCATGATAGCCTCGGTGGTAAACAGTGATGTCAACTAAAAAAAAAAAAAAAAAAAAATTATACGCATTGATCAGTGTTGATGGCAAGCAATTTTTAATAAAATTAAAAGCATGAAAAGCCTATTAATTTAAACTGTTATATTCTCAATAAAATGTATTTTATATATTTAAAATAAAATTGAAGTTAAAAATCAAAATCTTCCCTCATATAATATCAGTACTTCAAGGAGATTTTTAGAAGCTGACCATCATCCAGTTTTCAGATCACAGCAAAGACATCTCAAAAGTCTCAAAGTAAGGTAATAATTTAAGTTAAGAGGTTGAAGAAACAAAAACATTGGCAAACCAAACAATATTTATCTGTATGAACTAACAATATATCCATTCAACAATCAAACAGCAATTGGTTATGAACAAATCACAAATGAATTAAATGATTACTACGTTACAAAATATGAAAAGTTGCAAAAAACCAGTTTTGATTAAGTACTTATTGCCATAAATAAATCGTATATTTCCCAAATTCAGGCATGAAGGTATAAATACATGAAATTTGTTTTATTCTTAGTATACTCACCATTGCAAATATCCCCATTAGCTAGAGGTCTGAGATCAGGAATTCCATGACAAATAACTTCATTTACAGAAGTACAGCATGACCTTGGAAATTGATAGTAGTTAAGTGGTGATGGATAGCATTCTCGTTCAATGCATGCTTCATGGACTATTCTATCTATTTCATCAGTGGTAACTCCAACATCAATAATTTTAGCTGCTTCTTCAAGAACTTCACGGCCCAACTAAATAAAAGAAGAAAACTAATCAGATGAATAGAGTGAGAGGGACAGAAGAAGAAATTGAAAAGAAAATTTTGATTAAAAACCTTACAAACATTTATAAATATTTTATTTAGATTGTGGTTATTTATCCCACGTAAATTATAAATAATTCATGAGAGGGAAGAGAATAAAAAAAAAAATCAATCTGTCCTCGCCAGGAAACGAACCTGGATCTCTTGCTATCCGGGCCTAGTATGCTGACCTTTACACCACAAGGACAGGCTAGATATCTCACTCTATTTCCTCTTCATTAGCGAGAGCCTAACTTACGAGAAAGACGAGAAATTCGTCTTAAACTCGAAGTAGCTGACATTGTCATGCATTTTGTCGGCTCTCGTCATTTACTATATTAAATTTTAATTTTTAAATATTTTATTTAGGTTGTGGTTTTTTATCCCACGTAAATTATAAATAATTCATGAGAGGGAACAGAATAAAAAAATCTATCTGTCCTCGCCAGGAAGATAGATTTTTTCGCCAGATTCCTGGCGAGGACAGATAGATTTTTTTATTCTGTTCCCTCTCATGAATTACTTACAAACATTCTTAGCACATACTAAAATTATTTACAGACAAATAAAACTGAATAATAATAATAGATATAGTCCAGTTCTATAAAGATTTCTACAGATGGTAACTTCCCAGGGTCAAAGAAATGTATGTCTATGAAAGAAGAATCAAATTTTTGTCTACAATTTACAAATATTTCATTATCCAGGAGCTGCACAAACTATGCAAATTCCTCACTTTTGCTGAGGATGAATATTTTTATTTGAAATTTACATGTCATATAATCCTTCACAATTATAGGATATATATTTCATCATTAAACAAACCTGTATTCAGTTATATGGCACTTAACTGAAGATTATACCCACTGTAGAGGAAAAACTTCTTGTACTTTCAACTGGCATTTCTGCTAATCCCCTAACCCTATTTGTCCCATTTCAATAATTCCTTAGTCTAGCAAAATTTCATTAGGAAATTAAAAATTATATACAGGTAAACTTCCCCATTCCTAATTGTTCAATAATGCTGAGTAATTCCTAAAATGTTTATTTTGTCAATAAACTAATCTGCGTTGAGTTTTATTACTTAAACTAAATATTATGCTCGCTACATTTAAAACATTTTTTCTAGCCACACTTTACATTTCAGGTAATCCTTATTGGTCTGTTTTCGCTCAACAATGAATTTGATTCTTTCAAATTAAATTTGATTAAACAAGCCTATATTGAATTCCATTACTCAAAACTAATTATTATGCCCCCTACATTGAAAAAAAAAGTGTTTTTTTTTTTTTTTTTAATTTCCTTGACATTGTAGGTAATCCTCTGCTCTTATTGGTCTAATTCTGTTCAATAAAAAGTAGAATATGTCAAATAACTTTAAGAAAGTGAAAACTGTGGCCTGTAGAGTATTGACAGACACATGATCTCGTCTACACACACACAAACAAGTTGGTTACTCTGATATGGAAATATCAAACCTAACTAGAGTAGAGGTTAATTATAACTTTACAAATAATTTTAGCCCTTAGAAACTGAAACATTTAATTTGTCAGATTTAAACTCAAAATTCAACAATTTATCTGTTTAAAGTATTCTTGAAACTCTAAAGGCAACAGAATGCCTTGTCAGATATTTATAATTTTTTATAAAGAATAAAATAATATGTGAACTTAATCAATAAAAACAAATAATAGAAGACTTGGTTTAACCTGAAAACTAACAAAAATGTTGTTTTTTTCTTCTATAAGAACTTAACAAGGTGTGCACTATTAAAATGATTATTCAAAATATATCCTATAAAGCAGTAAGATTATATAGTGAAGGGTTTATCTATAAATATGATAAGCTGTAATTTTCTTATGTTTAATATGTATTAGTTCTATGAAGAACATTGTGACACTCATTGAGACATATTATGTATCATACAAAAGAAAATTTAATAAATGACATTCTAAAAAATTATAATTTAACAATTATAATTTATTGAGTGAAAATCACAAACATTATTAAGTACTTATTGCCATAAATAAATCGTATATTTCCCAAATTCAGGCATGAAGGTATAAATACATGAAATTTGTTTTATTCTTAGTATACTCACCATTGCAAATATCCCCATTAGCTAGAGGTCTGAGATCAGGAATTCCATGACAAATAACTTCATTTACAGAAGTACAGCATGACCTTGGAAATTGATAGTAGTTAAGTGGTGATGGATAGCATTCTCGTTCAATGCATGCTTCATGGACTATTCTATCTATTTCATCAGTGGTAACTCCAACATCAATAATTTTAGCTGCTTCTTCAAGAACTTCACGGCCCAACTAAATAAAAGAAGAAAACTAATCAGATGAATAGAGTGAGAGGGACAGAAGAAGAAATTGAAAAGAAAATTTTGATTAAAAACCTTACAAACATTTATAAATATTTTATTTAGATTGTGGNGCTTTTTTTTTTTTTTTTTGCAAACCATTCCAAAAGTTCATCATTAATAGCTAAAATATCTTTGTCATTATAAGCATTAAAAATAAATAAACAAATTAAGTGTAATGTAGAATTCAGATTTAATAATATTTTATAAATTAAGATATTTAAGAATGCTATTTTGAGGCTTGATTAATTTTAAATTGAAATTATTTTAAGTAGAGATATCAAATTCACTAATCAGGTTTATCATAGCATACTGTTCAATGGATTAGGTTTTGGTAGAAATCAGATAAGGGAAGGGTCTTGGTAAAAGATCTTAATTATTAAATTAATATTTTAAATTCTATTCTAGGCAAAAAAAAAAATTGTTTTAACACATAATAGAACATAAATCTCATTTTGTTAAATTTATTTTCTATAAAAATTTTACAAAAAAAAATAATACATAATTAAGATGACATTATGAATATAACTACAATGGATTAGTACTTTCCCTTCTTATTCTCAGTCATTAGTCAGGTTTAGTAGCCTTTCCTTTTATGATTATCCTCTCTTAGGTTTAAAAGAAATAATTTATCATTTGCTCTCAGTTTTTTATCCATCTTAATGAAACATGGGAAATCTGCTAAAATAATGCAGGATCTTGAGTAAAAGACTTTAAGTTGAGTTGAGAAGTTCATAAATGAACACACACAAAATGGATATTGTTTAAAAAAAAAAACTTTCTTGATAATTATAAAAACTGTGAAGATTGGGTATCAAGAATTCTGCATGTAATAGCTCCTCTACTATTAAATAATGAATAACAAAAACAATATAGTAATTTATCAGTAAGCTTAACATTTCTCTGCTATTTGAATAAAATCCCAAAATATTTTTCCACCCACAAGCAAACAGGATGATTAAATTCTAGCCCCAATTTCTGGGGCTAAGATTTTTTATATGAAAAAATTTCATAAGAATATTTTAAAATTTACTTCCTACATACTTTGCAAGCAACTCTCATCCCTTCTATTTCCTCATCAGATAAAACCTTGATGAAAGCAGATCTTCTCATCTCTTGTTCGGAGAGTGGAATTCCCTCAGGATGATCAGCATAGTCGGGCCTGCCAATTTCAGGAGGCACAGTACGCTTAGGGGTTTGTTTAAAAGGCCTTAGTTTACCTTCAATGTAAAAAAAACAAACTAATATTGAGTACTTTCATAATAGTGTATTCTAACAAGAAAATGATAAATACACTAACCAGTAAATTTATAGTGAGGCCAGGGATTGTACTCAGTACCATTTGTATTATTTTCTCCTCCTTCTAAAATAACAAAAGACAAAAAAAAAATTAACAGTGTTTATTAAAACCCAAATACAAATAATTTACAATTACATACGTGCTATTTTATGAAGTACTTTATGTGTTTTCCAATTTTCTTTAAAGCAGTCCTAAAAAGAAAATACTTATTTTTGTATAAGGAGCAACAAAGTAATCAACAAACTTAATAAAGTAATAATAGGCTCAATTACTTGAGAACAGAAAAACGATCCTTGTATTCCCAAATTTATACAAGTAGGACACTGAAGTTTAGCTGATAAATTACATCCAGGCGATTCGCAAACTCTAGTAGCGGAAGACATTTCAACAGCCCCAGAATAGGCAGGGCTGCTAAGAAAACTGTTCGTATATAACCTTCCCTAGCACATGTAACATGATATTTGAATTTTCGTTATAATTTTCAGAACATGAATTTGGAATGTAAATGAAAATAAAATGCATTTTGAAGCTTAATCTATTCTATTATTATAATTAATTAATGTAGACTACTAATTTCAAACTAAATTACATATTATGAGATTAACATTTATTTGAATAAATATAAATATTTGGATAATTCTAAAGAGATATTTTTCCGTGATATTTATTTTTAAGTGTAAATCATAATTTTTAACTCTTGCATTCTTGAAATATTATTTTATATGATGACGTCAATTACGTTGGTTATTTAGAACATCTTTCTTAGAAGCTCTTTGCAACGATATACACTCTTTGGAAGAATCCAAAAACTTACTCTGCCATATTGGATCGGTCTGTTCTTACAAGGTGCGTGTTGTACTTCTAATCCTTTTTCATCCTCTAAAACGATTTATCTTAAGTTTTACAAGTAAGTTATTATAACTCTATTAACTTCAGTGAATTTCTTTAGTGGATTGCTGTTTACTTATTTATATGTGTTCTTTTTCCGAGCTTTACTAACCTTACTCTTTTTCTGACTCTTCCTTTCTGCTATTTAAAATGTTTTGTATTACACTTATGTAAATAACATAGGAATGTCTAGAATTATTAAACTATTAGGATCTTTTAAGGTCTCTACTATTAAATACAGCTTCCAATTGTCAGTAATTAATATTGTTCTTAATGTTAATTATTGGACATAAAGATTTTATTTAACCGCCTCCACTTATTATAAGTTTTTGAACTAAAACACATTATCATCAGCCTATCTAACTTCTGCTTGTATAGGTGATACTTGATGTTAATTTATATATTGCTTGCTTTAATTGTTTTGTTAGTTCCGAGTTTTAAGTTTATCTTTAATGAATTATCCGTTCGTCCAAAAAATATACCTTTTCCTTAATTGTTTCACATCAGGTGGAAATTGATACAAAAACTTCTAATTTACCTAATCATTATCTATTATATATAGAATAGACCAGCTATACCCCTTCACAGGTTGTTGTGTATGTACAAAAATACAGTTTTAATACCTGAAACTGAGTATTATTGATCAAATTTATACAATTTGTCTAAATGAAAATTAGCAATAAAATTATCCTTGCTTATAAGTTATTTGAATGTTACATGTATGAAACATAGATATTCATAGACTACCAGTCAGTGGTAGAATTAACACGCTTCTTCACTTGTGATATTAAACAATTTTGCTAACGAATATCAATTCAACAATAATTTTGCAATATTAAAAGTCATCTTGAAATCAATGATGATTAATGGCGAATACTAAATGTTATTTTGATATTTCTTGGATATCTGTATGGGATGAATTGTTGACTGTCAAGTTCTATGAAGAGAGGATTTTCGGGAATTCTTGAAATTATGAAGTCTCACAATGGGACTACCATGACCGAATTTCCAAATCCTCTCTTCATTATAGGATATTAGTTTGAGAGAACATAGTACCCAAACTCTGATTTAAAAAAAAAATTCAATGACCTTCCGGGGAATACCTAGTAATTTCCCAAATTATTATGTCGATTGGATGTATGGTTTTATAGTCTATCGACAGACAGACACTCATTCATTTTTATGTATTATAAGTTGTGATGTTTGTATATATTTATGAATATTAACAATCTAAGATATTAATTTTAATAAGTGCTGGGTAAGTATTAAAAATAAAATAAGGTCCAAGGTTAAGTATTAACCTGATTTTTCTTTCAGGTCCTTGGTGTTCAAGTGAAGATGGCGCCTCGTAAAGGAAAGCAACAGCAAGAACAAGTCCAGGTGTCTCTTGGGCCTCAAGTCAGGGATGGAGAGATTGTTTTTGGTGTTGCCCATATTTTTGCTAGCTTCAATGATACTTTTGTGCATGTCACTGATTTATCTGGAAAGTGAGTATTTTTTTTTCTTGTTTGCTACCTTCTTGAAAATATTGATAAATTCCAGCCTCAGTAACAGTTAAATAGTTCATGTGTATAAATCATATAAATATTTGTATCACAAATATATTCTTGTACATGAATATTTGCATTCAAAAAATGTTTATTAGGAAGGCCTCCTTGAGAATAATAATCTGGTCGGAAGAGCAGATTACTAAGAATAGTGGGGGGTAGGGGTAAAAGTTTGGACTGTGCTATATCACATAATTTATGATGGTTTTATCATCTATGAAATTTCTATTGTTTTTTCTTTTACTTTTTGAGTGTATGGGGCGGGCAATCTGTAAAGTAGCAATCTTGCCTACTGTCTACCTTTTACTTGGGAGGGGGGTGGGGTCCAGGGCTTATATCCCCTTTCCCTTCTGTTATTTTTGCCCATTTTAAATCTATGCTGTAAAAAGTATGGAGTAGAACAAATATATTGCGAATATTGTATGTACATACATATAATAGTTGCTCATGTTGTTTTGTGTACTAGATTATTTATTAAACCCAGTTAGACCCATTATATTCCAATATAGACATTTTTCTTTTTAAGGTTTGCATACAATTTATCAGGTTATACTCTTATCATTATGTTGTAAGATATGTATTGTAACTTTTTTAAGGTTGTATGACCAATCATATGAAGAGGTGAATTGAACAAAGTATGACAACATACTGTGTCAATTTAGGATATGGAAGAATTTTATTTGTAAAAAATCCAAGATGCAATTAAAACATACGTATTAGCATTTATTCATTCATATTTAAAACTAGTAGTATGAAATTGTCATACAGCAGAACATTTAAAGGAAGATATAAATATCAAATTGTTATGTGTGGTATTAAAAGTAACATAAGGAAGAGCCACAATGTAACATTAAATCCATCAAAATTTTTGTCAATTTATGTACCTATTGTATACTCTAGATGTTATAGTCTGGCCAATCCATTTCAATTGGATATATTAGATAAGTGTTTAGGCATAACACCCCATGACTTCTATATTCAAATATCCTTATCCAGTACATTTTAGGAATTCAATATGTGGCATTTCTTAATTATGGCAGTACTGTAACCACATTTTTTCTATACCTCTGCAAAAAAAAATCATTTAATAATAATTTAATATATTATTAAATAATATTAAATGGCCAATAACACTTTTAAAAATTGATTTAAATTCTATGAAGATATCAAATTTACTATTGTCCCCATGTTACCTGAAAAATCAAGTTGGAGAACTAAAGTTTATTTTGTGTAGCAAGATTATTATTTAGTTTAGAGCGATAAAACCAAACATAGATATTTTACTGATGAAAGATATATTTTAGTTGTTACTTAGTGTAATTGAACAATTAGGGATGGGGGTTTATCTGTACTGTAAATTTAATTTTACAGTCTGGAGGCTGCTTTTTTTTTTTTTTTTTTTTTTTTTTTTTTTTTTTTTTTAATGAAATTAAATGAATTTTTTCATATTACTTTTATATGTTATAAGTAAAATGGTGAGCTTGTCGTTGAGCATAAAAGAAATGAGCATCTTAAGTGGGCATAATGTTTCATAAAAATACGTAACTATTGTATCAGCTTAAAGATTAGAATGGTTACTATGTGCAACTAAAATGCCATCAAGTCTTTTAGAATAAGGTTTTACCCCTTCAGATATAATTTGTTTATATCAACGAAGTTACAATTTTTGATTCCTTAAATTTTTCTCTGCTAGCAAATACCCTCGTCACGTAATATGGACTTCTACCAGTCATAATAAACTATAACAGAAAATAATAGGGGATTCATTTTGCATACTGAAGTACCTTATTTTTACTATCTTCTATGTCTACCCTTCATTCTCACCCACTTACTCTCTAATTTCTTCTCATAGTCATTGAAAGAGTCATGCTTTTATTATAATTATTTATTTTTATTATTAATTATTTCTAAATCTTAATCATAAAGTATTACACTAGTGGTTTTTTAAATGAAGAAATGTTACATGACATTTCATAATTTAAAAAATCACATTAGCTTTAGGAAAAGTAATTTATGAAAAATCATTACATCTTTTCAAAAAAGAATCCCATCCAACTTATGTTGGAAATTATTTTCCTGCCTTTTTTTATATAAAATTTAAGTATGTTCTGCTTGATTTTTTTTTTTTTTTTTTTTCTATTGCTTTGAAATTAAACCTTCATTTTTGTATTATCTTCAAATTAGCAATCAGACATATTTAAGTAAACTTTGTTAAAATAACCAATTTACCATTATTTAAAATCTTTACTATTTGGGAAAATTTGGTAAATAATTATGACACATATATTCGCCATTTTTAACAATACTAATTATTCCACAATTATTTATTTTCTTACACATTTAAGAAATTGTTAATTTAATAAATAGAACCTAAATCCCAAATTTCATCAAAATCCCTTCAGCCAGTTATTAAGAACTATCTTAAGCAGATTTTTATCTTTTTTTTTTTTTTTTTTAATTATTCTGCTTGTCTTTAGTTGTAAAACATCAAAATTTGAGATGGGAATTATTATTTTTATAACATAATGGTTGATAACAATGGTTTTTATTCTTGAAAAATACAATCACAATATATTGTGTTGTGTTCTAGTCCTTCTTTGAGTTTTCTTTTATCGAGAAATCCAAGCTTGCTCAGTTACATAGGTATTTTTAATAGAGTGTCTATCCGTAGATATCCCTCTCTCTATGACCCTAAGCAGTCATGTAAAAAATCAATTAAAAAGTGTCTTGAGAGACATGAGAAGAAAAAATCACTGGAAAGTTACTTATATGTTTAGAAGACTGCAAGTGTAACAGTTGTCTAAGCTATGCTAGTATTATACTACAACATGTTTGGATATCAATAACTAGTATAATTAGTGCTTATAAATAACACTGTCTTTGCACTTTTACTACTTGTAAAAAAGAGGCTTTATGGGTGAATGTCTTAAATAGTGGTAAACTATAAATGTATGCTATTATTTACTGAATTAGCAATTTTTTTAATATATTTTTTTTATTTAGCTTTTAATAGAGTCTAAAAACTTGTGATGTATTTTAGAGAAACCATTGCTCGAGTTACTGGTGGAATGAAAGTTAAGGCTGACCGTGATGAAGCTTCACCATATGCTGCTATGTTGGCAGCTCAGGTAAATTTTCTCTCTCTTTATATAGTAATATTTTGCTACTTATAATTCATAATTCAGTCTATATATATATTGATAAAACAAAAATGTTAGCATATTCATTTATAATTAGAAAAGTTGTATCTCTATAATTACTATTTATTGGTCCTTGACTTGACTTTTGTTCTGTTGGGTCTAAATGCTCTGAAGAGAGCATTGCTTGTATTTAAATAAAAATTAATTCTGCATAAATTTGTTTCGGGCTTCTTGAGTCATAGCATGTGCTTCAGCAGTTCAATTAAAGTGGGCAGTCAAAATAGGTTAATTTCATCATTTTTATTAAAAACTGTTACAATTAATGTCAGATTTCATGACTCAAAAGTGATCTAATGTTAAATTTTATGTAACTAAAAGTCCAGTGAATTAAATTGTCATTAAAGCACTCTTGTATTTTTAATAAAATCATTCCTATGCTATGATCATACCTAAACATCCAATAATATAAAATAGTCAATTACTCATTTTACGCTATGAGAATATTTTTGTAATTTGGGATGTAGTACCAAACATAAAATTACTACTTTTAGCTTAGCAGTTAAATATTATTCCATTATGATCATCCAACTTGGTTAAGCTTGTATCCTATAAATTTTGTCTTAACCAAGCTAGATGATCGTAAATGATTAATATATATA
>KZ807197.1:296294-312165 GCA_000696205.2 Oncopeltus fasciatus | reverse complement strand
ATATATATATAATTTTATTATTGTAATGACTGGTTGAGTTTGTTTGATCCTTGGATCTCTAGTGATAGTAAATCATAAGTTAACTGATCTCAAAATACCTTTACACTCTTAATAAAGCTCTGTTAAGTCCCAGGAATGAGCATTTAAAATATCCTCATTTTGTCCATACTCCTTTTAAAGAATTTTAATATGCTGTTGGAAAATGCTTTGCTCTGCTGTATTTTTCCTCCGGGTATAATCTGCTGATGGAGTAGTCCTTCACTAAACTTATCTCCTTTAATTGATATATAAGAATACTGTATACCACAAAAAAATAAAATTTATAAAATTAAAAAAGTAAATAACAGCTTGAGTCATTTAAACAGCTTGACAATGTTAGCTCCTCCGAGCATAAGACGATATATTCGTCTGCCTCGGAGGTTAGACTCTCCACACCAGTGCGGGGAATTTAATTACTTATCAGACTTGTCTAGGTAGCATAAATGGAAAATGCACCAGCCCGGATAGCAGGAGATGATCCAGGTTCGAGTCCTGGCTGGGACGGAACAGTTAGATTTTTTATTCTGTTCCCTTGCACTAAAAATTGATAAGATTGCTGTCTTCAGTTGGGAGTGAAGCCAAGCATCTTAATCTCGTTTTGGTCATGGTAGTTGGTGTTTGGTTTTTATCAGATAATTAAGTTGTTCTGGAGGTGGTTATTGGTAGGAGTAAGGATAGCCTACTGTGATATCCTCTCTATTTTCTCAGTTTTAACCTTTTGCAAGACTTATTCTGTAGCAGCAAAAATTGTGGGATCCTCCAGAGGTTGTGTGTTAATCATAGGGATTATTAAATCACCTTGCTCTCTTTCTATGTTGAATCACCCACTTAAATGAAAATTCAATAAATTGTTTTGACCCAATTTTATAATTTAACTAAGTTTTTTGCTTTTACTGTTCTTTTTACAAGAGCAATAATATAATAGGGTTTTTCCCCTGAGTTTTGCTTTTGGGGCACTCAGGTAGGGTACTAACTCAGATCTGTCGCTAAATTTTTTTAAAAATATTCACCTGTGAGATCCTTTCTTCTTTCCAATAAAATGCCTAGGCTTAATCATTATCGTGCTCTTAACCCTTATGACACTAACAAAGGCTTTCCTTTAAGACAATTTCTCATTGCCCCTATAATTCTAAGGTATATTGGCCAATAAGAATAAAAATTTTCAAATTAAATGTGCATCTGTGTTATAACTATATCATTTAACGAGAAATTATGTCTACAGGTACAAAGTTTCTGCATATGGGGTTTATAAACAAATTAAAGAGCTTGAAAACTAAAAATAAAATCTTACTCCAAAATATTAGTTTAAAAACAATTGTAAAAAAAAACAAAAATATACATGAAATTTAAAAAATAAACCTTACTAAGTGGGCGTATAGTTATAAATGATGATTTGATTTGTTAAATTGTAGTTTATTTATTGTTGAAGGTAGAATAAATAAAAGTATCACAATTAACATAATTTTGCATATTAAGAAGCCTATTTGGTTTTTGTTTAAAGAGTTGATAACCCCAATAAAATACAAAAAAAATTTTAATTTAATTTTTAAAAGGATAGGTAAGGAGTTATAGCTGTTTTAAAAAGATATAGGCTGTGTCCAAGTTCTCCCGGGAGATTCTTGATAAAAGTTCTAAAATTAATTATCGTGCAAATTTAATTCAATACTGTTTCTGAATTGCCATTAATATTTATTGGATATTACAATGTCATTATTTATAGATTTGACTTTTAGGAATAAGATTGATGTATTCATTCCAAATTTCTTATACTGATAGGAGCTTGCTCCTCTAATATAATTTTTCTTCTCTTCTAAGCTACTTGATGCTAAATATATTTTTTTAGGATGTTGCTGAGAAATGTAAGACTTTAGGAATTACTGCTTTGCACGTTAAGTTGAGGGCTACTGGAGGGAACAAGACCAAAACCCCTGGACCTGGAGCTCAATCTGCTCTTAGGGCCCTTGCTCGTAGCAATATGAAGATTGGAAGGATTGAAGATGTTACACCTATACCTTCAGACTCAACAAGAAGGAAGGGTGGTAGGCGAGGACGTCGTCTATAAGCTGAGATTACTATTGTTCATCAAAACATTCTTCATATTTTGTTTTTAATAATAAACTGTCCGTAATAAATATCTGAGTTCATATATTTTCCCCTTTATCTTTTCATGGTATACCCTTATCAGGGCAATTCCAGTTGAAAATCAATTAAAGTATATTATTTAATTTAAAATTATATTATTTGAATTTTTTCTAGTAATTTTAACATGATTAGATATTTAAAAAACAAAAACAAAAAAAACTAGTACTCACCAACAAAACTATGGGTGTCATCCTTGTAGAACAAGTGTCTTAATTGTGTTTAGAAGTTGTGTAAAGTAAGCAAATTCCTCAATTTTGAAGTTCATGAATATTTTTTTGGAGTGAGGATTATTACCAAAATTAGCTTCTAATTCTTCAACTACCAAGACCGAATTCCTCATAATCCCCTATTCATAAAACTTGGCAGTCGACAAATTTACCTCCAAATTAATGAATATTTGTATTTGAACATTCCATGTCATGTAATCCTCCACAGTTATAGAATGTATCTTTTATATAAAGCAAATGTGAATTATTTAATTACACTCAACTAAATATTAAGCCTGCTATGGCATAAAGACTACTCATTATCAGTTGACACTACTTTTACATGACAAACTTCTCTATTTAGAAGTCCCATTACTTATTTTTTAATTATAACTCTGAATTATAAATCTCTTAACTAACGATTTCTCTATTTGGTCTCTCTCAATCCTCCTCGACCTCAGTCATGAATGAATCACTACAGTCTGTCTAAAAATACTCTAAATATATCATTTAGTTTCCTTATTTTAAAATGGGATCCCTGAAGCACATACAGATATACACACTCAATACCAGGTATGCAAGTTTAAAATGTCGTTTTAATTCCAATAGAATGCGCTCTTAGCCTATTGAAGGATTTGCTTATCTCTAAACGCTATTTTGTTTGTTAGTCATTTGTTTACAAAAGTCAGTTGTTTTTAAGTCGTTTACGTGGACGTATCATACCTTTCTTTGGTGTTAAAAATGTCTAATTTTAAGCCAAATAAAGAGCATTTGCGGCATGTCATGATTTTCTTATTTAATCAAAAGAAAAAGGCATCTGAATGTCATCGAATTTTTGTTGAGACTTATGGCGATCTTGCTCCAACCGTCAAGACATGTGAACGTTGGTTTCAACGTTTCAAACGTGGTGATTTTGATGTTACTGATCAAAAACGAGAAAATCGACCAAATCGACTACGAGCTTCTCAAGCCCGGCGAAACAGTCAATACCGAGCGCTACCGACAACAAATGATCAATTTGAGTCACGCATTGATCGAAAAACGCCCAGAATGGGCTCACAGGCACGCCAAAGTCATTCTTCAGCATGATAACGCTCCTGCACATTCAGCCAGATTGACTAAGGAAACGATTTCTTCGCTTGGTTGGGAACTCCTACCCCACCCGCCGTATTCACCTGACCTGGCGCCTTCTGATTATCACCTCTTCTCATCGATGGGACACTCATTGGCGGAGCAACACTTCAACAATTTCGAAAACGTACGAAAATGGCTCGATGAATGGATTTCAAATAAAGATGAAGCATTCTTTTGGAATGGTATCCATATATTGCCCGAGAGATGGACAAAATGTGTAGAAAGCGAGGGCCAGTACTTTGAATAAAATATATTATACTTTTTTTTAAATTACTGTGTATATATTTTAAGAAATAAACGACATTTTAAACTTGCATACCTGGTAAGTATACAAGCTATATCATTAATGATTTTTTTTTCTCGCATTCTTGTCCAGTAAATGGGAAAGAGTTCATATATAACTAAAAGAAAATTAAATACTCCTAACCATAAAGAATAGAAACTAAATAACAGGAGTATACAAATAATAGATTTTAAATGATTATAACACAACTCAAGAAAAAAATGAAGAGAGCAAAATTTTTGAAGAAACTAATTTGCACCACATAAGTGTAAGTATAATTACATTTACAAATGTGAGGGCGTATAAGGAATGGAAATTTTTTTTTACTTTATGTAGGATCGGAACCAATATGAATAGTTTTGATTTCCTAGAGTAAAATATGTTAGTAAATAAAATGAAGCAAAATTAAAGTTAAAGTATGAGAAAAACACTATTCTCACTTCTTTTATAAATTTTTATTTTGTATCTCTTTAAAACTGCTGAGAATGATAAGAATGTGTAAAGCCAACATCAACTATTAATTTTGTCAGTGATAATAATAGGTCTATTTGTTTACACCTTCAAATTCAAAATATCTAAGGTCCATGGAAGAAAAGTTTAACTTAAGAAACTTAAGGTCAAGTCTGGATTGAAATGTGATTGGGAAGTTTCATATTTATATGTTGCTGAAACAAATTTAAACATTTGTTGGGTTATAATTTTAACCATTAGAAATAATTAAAATTATAAAGTATGGGAGAGTATAAGCTATAATAGTTTTCCCAAAATTACCATA
This sequence comes from Oncopeltus fasciatus, assembly GCA_000696205.2. Classification (NCBI taxonomy): domain Eukaryota; kingdom Metazoa; phylum Arthropoda; class Insecta; order Hemiptera; family Lygaeidae; genus Oncopeltus; species Oncopeltus fasciatus. The sequence continues at coordinate 307,586 of KZ807197.1, read as the reverse complement.
TTTCTATTACAATAAAATAAAGTAACTTTTTATTTAATATCTTCATATGTTTTTTATATAAAAATATATAATATAATTATCACAATCGTTTTGTCATAAATAATGAGATTTACTTGATTTAATGGCATTAATTTATCATTTAGTGTTATACATTAAACTCTTCATCTAAAGACAGGGGAGCAAAGCAGCTTTGTATCATAGGCTCTGTTATATCTTCTAAATTGGATGGAGACCATATAGGATTTTTGTCCTTATCAATTAATACAGCTCGGACACCTAAAAATTAAAAAAGAAAGTTCTGAATTACTAGGAATATTACAGTCAATTCAACAAGTATATAAGAAGGAGAAATATCTTATATGCTCACTCCATAGTACTGTTTAACGTTACATGATTATACAATAATAAAATGTTCTATAATTTGGTATAGTAGATGAGATTAAGTGTAAGTAATGCCAGAAATAGAAGAAGTTCTGAACAAACAATATATTTAAAGGTTAAACTGTTTACCTTAGTCATTCCCTTTTTTTCTTAGCTCATTTATAGTTTCAAGTATATTTAAGAATAACAGGTTATATTTTTACCATATTTCTAGTAGTTAAATCAAAATTCTTATTTGGAGAAAAGTCACACCTACTTGAGTTAAAAAATAGCTAGTACTTTGGTTCTCAGGTTAACCAGACATAATGTTCTTTATTGTAAAATGAAACCTTTGGTAAAAGGAAAAAAAAAACCCTTCAGGTTTTGTAATTTATTTTGTTCTATAATAGGATAATTGGAGTTTTAATTTACTCAACAAATATTAGTTAATTTTAATAAAATGATAACATTAATTACCTTCATAAAAGTCTCTTGATATTCTAGCTTCTAAAGCAGCAGCAGCAAGCCGGTTTTCCATTTGTAAACACTCATGCAATCCTAAAGACCTTCCAAGTAACAGTTCTTGATGAGAAATCTTAAGTGATGTTGGAGACATTTTCTTTAAGTTTCCTAATACTTCTTTTGACCAATTTGAGTTTTCTTTTTCAAGAGCACTAAATATTGCCTCAATAGAAGACAAACTAAAAACTTTATCAATAAATTCTCGCTTATCTTCAAGGGAAAAGGGTTTATCTTTTGTGCTTTGGGAAAATTTATTCAATACCTGATCAATTGATTTAATATCACCGTCTGTCTCAATAAGAGCATTTGTCAAATTGGGGATGTCTTTGCTGTCACAGTAGTGTGTTGCTATACCAATCTTATGGAGGTCAGTGCCCATTAAACGATGTCCAGTCAATGCTAAAAACATACCAAGTTGTCCAGGTAGTCGTGTTAGAAAATAACTTGCACCGACATCTGGAAAAAGACCTATTGCAGTCTCAGGCATGGCAAACATGGTACGTTCTGTAGCTACTCGGTATCTGCCATGCACACTCAGTCCAACACCACCTCCCATTGTAATGCCATCAATTAGTGCTATGTATGGAATTCTGCAAGTTCCAATTTTATAATTCATGGTGTACTCTGTGCGAAAGAACTTTTTCCCATCACTTGTGTTTTGAGGACCTCCTGCAGTTGCTCCTTTAATATCCCCTCCAGCACAAAATGCTCTCCCTTCTCCTTGTATAATGATCATTGATTTAGTATTTTCCCATTCCTCTAAATGTTTTAGAATAACTTGCACCATTGGTAAATTAATGGCATTTAATGCTTTAGGTTTATTTAATGTAATTATTCCACATTTATGTTTTGTTTCAAATAAAACATCCTTAAAGGATTCCATTGAAAACTTATTGCTTCTTGTATCACTTAAAATTGTTTTAATTTTATTAAATAAGGCTCTTTGTCTAATCTGAAAATATCATTACAATATATTAGTTTGGAATGCAAAATATAACAAGATTTTTTTTTTAAACCATATTTTGAACAAGAAACTTTTAAAACTAATACTGATTAACTGGATTAAACTTTCAATTTTTTCTTATTATAACAATTCTTACTAATTTGGTGAATTTATTCAAATTTCATATTAACTACATAAGTTTACAAAACAAAACATTAATAATTGGTTATGAGCCCAGATAAAGCCAAATCTTTATATTATATATAGACAAAGAATTTGATGAAGAAATGCATATTTATTGAATAACAAAGAAGAAAACTCAAGTGAAAATTCAGACCAGTAAAGAAGTTGAGTTATATAAACAAATTAGTAATAACTAATTATCTGCCCAAATTAGTTATTAACTACTCAAACAACAAAAGTAGTAACAACTTATATGATGAAAGTATGGACTAAAATCCAGTCCATATTTCATATGATTATTAGCAATAGATAACCACCTCATATCAGGATAATAGACAAAGTTAAAAACACCATACAAGGAGCTTAATAAAATACTTAAATGTTATAATTGGTAACATGCTGGCACCAAAAGCCATCACAAAGATATATTATATTTCACTTGTCTAAAGATTGTTGTGGTCACCATTTTAGAGCCCATCGTCATTAGTGGCTACTAGGTAAGAATAAAAAATTTTGAAAAAATTAATCATGACAAAATCTCAATGCTACCTTCTTTCTTTTTAGGTTTAATAAAATCAGTATAAAACAGAAACATCTATTTTAATTTTTTTTATATTAATTAGAGAGGTCCAGGGCAATAATATGTATAGAAGAAGAAATTTATTTGGGAACTAAACAACTCAAAACAACAAATTTTGACTGAGCTGCATGCCTTCTTAAGCAATCATGCTGCCCCAGGGTAGTTCTATGATGTTTTAGCCTTCACTTTGAACAATAAACCACTAAGATATATTTAATTAAAATTTTAAAGTTGCAAAGAAGACTAAAATAACTCAAGAAGAATTCAACGCACTTGAAAAGGATAGAGACGCAATTAAACAGGCAGCAGTGTTCATCAAAAAGTAGACTAATAATAATAATAAAATTGTTTTTTATTTCCGATTTACTGAATGCTAATAAATACAATTATTTCAATTTCACTTCTTAACTATTAAAATATTTTTTCTCAATAAAAGTATCTTTTTTTTTTTGTACTCACATTTGACTTTTCATATCAAATCCCCTACTTCTACTTATATTGGTTTAATTTTGCTCAATAACAAATATAGCCTTTTATTTTGCATTTAACAGCTCTATACTGAATTCCATCAAGAAAAATGAAAACTGGCCAGTTTTCATGAAGAGAAAATTATCAGGAATTCTGTCTTGGTAGTTGAAAAATAAAAAACTAATTTGTAACCAAAAAAGTTTTTAATTTAACCAACCAGAAATTTTGTTGGAGCTTGGTATAAAGGTATTCTTGAAAATAAACTACTCTTGAAAAATATAGATTTCTTTTCCAATGCAAATTTTAAGATCAAAAACAGTATTTCTAAATCTAAATCTAGATTTTTCAAGAGTAGTTTATTTTCAAGAATACCTTTATACCAAGCTCCAACAGAATTTCTCATAGAATAATGACAGAGATTATATATGTTTATTTAATAAATTCAACATGCACAGAATACTAATTGCTTAAAGAAGAAAATCAGCTTCAGAGAGAACATTAATTTAACATGAATTTAGAAATTATTCTCCCTTGAAAATAATTTATTTGAGACCTGAGTTTATTAGATCTCTGTTATTAATAAATAAAAAATAGTTGTTTCTATTTGAATTTATTTTAGCAAATCACAAATGAATGTAGCTACTAAGCTAAGATGATTTTAGTTGGGTTCGGTCGAGGTAGAACCCCTTTTACCTCGACCGAACCCCAACTAAAATAATCTTAGAATAATATCTACGGTCAACAAACTCTCCTTTTGTAGCTACTAAGGTTGTTCATGACAAATTCTTTACAAAACGTTTGGCCTAGTTCTTCAACCCCACCTAATAACACCAGAAATGATAGTCACTAAAAAAGGCCAACAAAATATAGCAAGTCTGTTATCTTTGTTTTGTTTTTTGTATGATTATCTAGTTAGCTCTTCTAAACTAAATTTTTATTGTTTCTAATTATATAATGAAGTAATACTTCATCAATACTTTTATATTACAAAATATAAATATATGAATCTATATTTTAAAGTAATTAAGACTTGTGAAGATTCTACTTAGCTAGAAAGATAGTCCAGAAGAAATCCTTTTCTTCCTGCAATTTTTTGCAAGAATACTAGAACATACTTCTCTGAAGATTATAAGTATCTTTTATGGGTATAGAATTTACTTAGGAGGTGAGGGACTGTGTTTTACTATTATTTTAAACACAGATCACAAAATTCATATGATAAAAACTGAATGAATGCCTGAATGTTATTGAACCTCACTGGGTGTCCAGAAAAAAAAAAAAAAGTAAAGAAAAGTGCTCTGAGAGGATTGAACTACCAGGTTATCATACTCTTTTACAGAATTTAAAAGCTGAAGAGAAATTCTAGATACAAAACATTGTGCTGTTCTGATTATATTTTCTTCATTTGTCATTATAATACAGTGCTTATTACTTAGAACCACATACAGTATCTTATTTAAGAAATTGGTTTCTGCCATCCTTGACATTTTAATATTCCTTGCTTAGTGTCTAGCAAATTCGCATCACACAGTTTTCGAGTTTTCAGAGTTTATATAATTCTTCAATCTCTGTAATCCCTTTTGTAATTTGTTGTTCTTATGAAAGAGAAACAGCTTTTTTGTCCATTAAATATTTTAGCACAATTCACATTGTATTCAAACTTGTTTTTCATGTATTAAATTAAAAATATCAAACAAAAATAATTCTTGAGAAAAAATACTATATAGAAACCCAAAATAATTAGGAGAAAAGTTTGATTTAAATTAAATTCTTCAATATAGTGGCAAATAATCCAGTTAATTATTGTAAATCTTTTGATCATATTTGTAATACAAGTTTTGTATAAAACATAATATAATGGTCAAAAGTTTTCTATTTTCTACTAGGACTTGTAAATACGAAGCTCACAAAAAAAATCTAGAGCTACTATGATGCTGAACTAAATTAAAGCTGTTATGGAGTTAACTCAAAAAAACTAGTAAGTGGTTGGTTCAAAGAAGTACAGCCTGATGATCTGTACAAACTTTATTTACATATACTAATTTTTAACTAATCATTTGTCACAACAGATAGAAAAAACTTAGCCAGAAAAAATAATTAAATAACAAATTTTAAATTGAAAATTAATTGTAACCTTCAACAATTTGACACCGCTGGATTTTAATCACTGTAGAGAACAATGCCATAATATAATCATTAAGTTTTTGAATAGGCATAAACAAATATGAAGGCAGCATAAAGCTAAAATAAGAAATTAGGTTATAAAATTAAAAAAGTACTTTAAAAATATGTCAGCTGCAAGCATTAACCTTCAATACAAAATTTAAATATGTAAATTATGTAATGACTAATGTAATATACATCTTACATCATAATTGGCAGTGGTTCAAAATCCAGTACCAGCACCAATGGAAAAATTGTTCATAGAAGATCTATGAAAAACATATCACTTTGTTTTATTGAATTTTAAAATAATTATTAAAGTTTATCTACTAGAGTTAACACATTTTTGGCAATAGAATTTTACAGGTCATGAACTAAACTATAAAAAAAAAATTCAAGACCTAATTCCCTAAACTCGCTTAACAGATAAAGTAAAAACTAATGAATTGGAATAAATGAATCTTTAAATATATTTATTTGGATTATGTAAATATATTAAATAACAAAAAAAACAATTTTTTAAAAGTTACATTGCACTTCTCAAATACTAATAATTCTTAAACAATAATCATACCATTTTGACAAACATTGACACTTATTTTCAACAAAAAAAAAAAAATAAAACATTCATGTAACTAAACTGTGAAGAGTATTTTGGAAAACTTAAATGAAAAAAAGAAATAACGAAACCGCTCTATAGCTTCTTGACTATCATGTTATCAATTAGACAGCTCTTATCAGGCACTGTTAATGAAAGACAAGCATATCATAAGAACATAGGAGACCTAAAATTTAAAAATATGCTTTGTAAAATGTTGAACTTTTCGTTATGAAAGATTCACATAATTATTTTATTCATTTATAAAAAGTTTAAAGTTTTATAAATAGCTATACGTATAAATGAGAAATGAACGTGTAAAGTAAATAAAAACTTACACACGTTTGTACTTAAAATTTTACATTTTTTTTATTTTTTAATTAATATAAATGAATAAATTTCGTTAAAAAAAAAAATGTTGATAACTAAATCCAGTGGCGGGATTTTTGAACTTACCATTATTGAACGATTTAAAATAAATTCACTCTTTAGTTTTTGAAGCTGGACTATTTCTTTCTAAACTGCATTTCATGGGGGGGAAAAAAATTGCTTATATATTGTCTTTAAATAATTCACAATCCTTCACATCCAAAAATGGAATGTGCTAAAATGGTTCAGGGGCCAGAAAAGTCCTTCAGTTGTAAACAAGATGCAGGTTGCCAAGTATCGCAATGAACTTTTCTTTACTCTACGGAATATTCTAAGACCGAAAATATTTTCATCTTGCAATCTAAGACTTTGTAAAAGGATATTGGTCCTCCAAAACGTACGTATATTCGGTTTTAAAGGAAGCAAGCCCCTTTCCCCTTTGATTTCGCATATTAGTGAATTTTTGTGCTCCTTACTGTGATTTCCAAATCTTTCTTAGTATTTCCTTGTGTTATTAATAGTTATTCAATACATTTAATGGAGTAGTACTTCAATTTATATTTTTCTAGAAAGCTTTTTATGATATTAAATCCTTGATTTATATGACGGTTAAATAGTCGCATTTTTGCAGAGCTTTTCTATTTTTTCAAGCAAGAATTTATATATTATAAGAAAAGATATTTAATACTAAGTAAATTTATAACTACCACAGCATTGTCAAGTGTTTATCATTTACATTAGTCATTAGTAAACATTATTTTTATGCTTGCATAAAACCTTACCTTTTTTTTTAGAAGAAAAACATAGGTTTGTTATTGTTTTCCTTTTCCTGGTTTTCAACCAAACCTAAAGTAGAGGAACTCATTGGTTTAGAAGAAGTTGAAAATGATACAAAAAAACTTGTGTCTAAAGCTGATGAACTTTACAAGCAAAATCGATATAAAGAAGTGCGTGAGCTATTGGAGCCTTATAAGGTTGGTGGCTTTGTCTCACTCTGATTCATTTTCTTTATCATTTGCAAGCATGTTAGTATTTGATAATTTTAGGAAACCTCTGAAGTAGAGCTGCTTTGGCGCCTAAGTCGGGTTTTGTATAATATGTCACAAGAAATAGCTGTCAATCCTGAAGAGAAGAAAGCTCTTATTTTTGAAGCCTTTGATGTAATTAGCCGATCATTAGCTCTGGATGAGACTCATTTTGCTAATCATAAATGGATGTCTATTTTACTCGATGCACGTACAGCTTATGATGGGATTAAAGCAAGGATTTCCCATTTGCAATCTGTGAAGAATCACATGATGGTAAATAAAATATTAAATTTACAGAATTGTATTATGTTGTTTTATTAGCCCATTCCATATGTTTTATTTTCTATGTTGTAGATCATTTATTATTTGGATTTTTATTTATCTCTAGTATTATCTGGATTAATTTTGAATTATAAGAAATCAATTATCAGTTCAATTTTAGGAAATTCTCATTTTGCTATTAAGGTTATTGTCATGATAGATTTTTTCCTTTACTTATTTTTCTTTATGACACTTAAAATTATAATTATATCAATAAAGATGAATATATGTGTATGTACATTAAACAAAAACTTGAACCCCCAACCCCTCAGAAAAATAAATTGTTGGCAGAATCTGACCATATAGCTCATGAAGTTTTTTTTTTTTTTAACTTTTAAGTTTTTCCATAGCTAGAACATAATCATGTATGGGCCACCGTATATATATTTATGGTAGTTATCTTCCAATCTATTTTCTTTTGGTAAAATTTGAGTATTCTGTAAGAAGAGAGACTACTCCAATACATCTATACTCTTCACTTTACTGAAGAGTCTTCTAAATTTTCTTCATTGCTTCTTCTCCATGGTTAAGGAGTAAGCAGAATATGCTAATAGATTAGCATTATGTTCATCAACTGCCATTTTTTACTGTGGAAAGGTCTTGTATTTTTTACTGTGGGTAGCTCTTGTAAACGGAAGCCTCTTTACTGTGGATAGGTCTTGTATCCAGTCCCATATCTAATATGTATTTTAAATAAAATAATATTTTAATAATTCATCAAAAATGATTTTCAATCAAGTTTGACTACTCTGTTTTTGTCAGGTGTATCTGTCTCTTTTTAAAATAACATATCTATGTTCTGATTGTGAGACTTCTTTTTAGTCATGCTAATATTTAATCATAGTATTGATTGTTGGTCTACTTAAGGATATATCCAAAATCTTTTGCTTGTTTGTATCACAAAAGTAGCTGCTAGCTAGCCTAAATTTCAGGTCAAAATTAAAAATTTCTGGTTCACAAGTATGCTTTTTTTTTTTTTAAATAGGGATTATTTTTCTGTAACCATACATGTAGAAAACTTATGTTTTTATTTTAAAACAGCCTATACTAAGTTTCATGCTTAATTGAAAAAGCTGTTAGATTTTATTCCCCCTTTAGAAAAGATTAATTCAATAAGTGACTAAAAAGTTAAAGAAAATACAGGTTTAAATTAAATTGAGAAATGTATGCCTATTAAAACTTTATTAACTGATATTAGTCACATTTGTTTCTGCAAAGGATGAAAATTAGTTCTGAGGTTCCTCATTAAAGTGCACTACAGTAATTTTCTATTGGGAGGGATTCGTCTTTACCTTTGAAAGGAGAGCATCCTCCTCCTCTTTTCTGCTGGTTTGCACTGGTTCTTTCTTTGAAATATAAATAATCAACTCTTGTTAAAAATTATCTGAAGTATTGGGCCAGAAGGAAATGTTTCTCCGTTTGGATCTTAGGATTACAAAGAAGAACTCGAAAGTTCTTTGACAGAGGAGGGTGAGTAAGTAGCAATTTTCAAAAGCTTGCTTCATAAAGACATAATGGGATTATATGTAGTAAAAACCCAATTCTAACTAGAAGCAGAGGAAATTGGTTGAGGACTAATGATCTGTATAATCTATGGCTTTTAAGCAAATGTAACTTAAGAAATATAAAAAAGTCATTTATTGGTAGCCATTTTTTAAATATTTTATGAAATAATTAAGTTTCATGGAATGAGGGTCTGTCTTCTTGTTGCCGATCTATCCATGAGTTAATAAAATTTTCTTAAATAAATTCAGTTTTAAGTTGAATGAAATATTTCATAGAGTAGTTTATAGAATTTTATTGTCTTCAATTTAAATATTTTGCTCAAACCTGAGGTTATTTATATCTATGACAGTATAGAGGTCTCTCCAAATTTTTTTTGTTTGTAAATTTTGTATTTATATCATTGCCAAGGGCAGTAATTCTGTTCAACAATTAAATATGCTTATTATGTTATAATTAATTTTTCTATTTTACTTGTACTTAATGGTTCAATTCAGTATATAACTTGATTATACAGATTACTAATTTTCTTATATAGTGTTGAGTATAATTAGTCCAGATAATTAATGTTCTACCACATTCATATTTCCTCGCTTATAATCTCCCTGATTCCTATGCTCTTCCTCGTCTCCTAATATTGTTTTTTTGAAGCAGTTTTCCTCTTTTTAAATTTATAACTACTGTGAGTTATTTTTAGAAAACTTGGTTACTTTACTTAATTTTTTATATATTTGACTATTATAATCCTTCTTTTTCATTGTTTTTATAAAATTTCAGACTGCTATTCAGTTAAATCCAAAAGATGCTACAACACTTTACATGCTTGGCTTGTGGTAATTTACTCTGCAGCCATTTAAAAAAAATATTTTTATTCAGATATTGAGTAATTAACTTTTATTTATTAATTAATTTTGTTTCAGGTGCTACCAGATCGCTGATATGCCATGGTACCAACGAAAAATTGCCTCTACTGTTTTTACAACGCCACCAGTATCAAGTTTTGATGAAGCACTTTACTTCTTCACTAAAGCTGAACAAGTGGAGCCACGATTCTATAGGTGCTTTAAAATAATTTTAACCTTAATTAGTAAAACATAATACTACTTCAATATTTTTTAATTGTAAATTTCTGATTTACTTTTATTTATATGCCATTAATACTGCTTGTTATATACAGCCAAGAATTATGTTGCTTATTTTGAATGAACTAAAATTACCAATCCCTTGTTATTAGATTATTTTCTGAATTTAGGTTCTTAGTTGCTGAGTTACTAGGTTACTTTTGTCAGTTTTACGTACGAGTAAAACATGTACATTAGAATATGTATGCCCCTTTTTACAATGCGGCATACATATTCTTATGTAAATTTTTTTTTTTAATATTTGCTAATTACTGTTTGATTTTTTTTCTTTATGTAGAAAACAGCAAATCCAGGCTGTACAGAATTTGTTTGGTTGAGTGGAATGTATTATAATGTGTAATATGCATCATGAATGAATTTGAACCTCATTGATAAATTTATTTATTACTTTAAGGATGATAGAGATGTTATCTTTCCTGTTTCAAATAATTTTATTCTATTTATTATGGTAAAAGAAAAACTTTTAGGTAAAAAAATGAAATTAAGGAGGATAAAAAAAGTTCTGAGTTAAGTAAGTGTTTAGGAGTTGCAATACTTTAACATTTGATAATTGTAGTGTAAGATGAATCTTAAATTAAGTATACTTTCTATGCAACAAAATAGGTTACCAAGATCCTCAATAGTTAGCAGGATTATCCTGAAAAATCTTTTGGAATGCATTAACTTGGCTATTTTTATTCCCACCCACTAATTATATCAAAAGTTTGTGATTATAAGGGATTAAACTATTTATTTCTTGAGCAGATGTGTGGCTTATTATTTTAGTTTTTGCTTTATTTGATCATAGCCTCATATACCTCATAGTTATTTTAGTTATTACTAAAGCTTATTCCTGAATCCAAAAAATTAGAATAGAATTCCCTTTCTAGCAATAAATCTGTCAAATGTTACAAGAAATGCTTCTGTATACAGTAACTGTGGGTTAAAAAGTTTATATCTTTTGAACCTAACACTAAACTTAAAGATATTACAATTTTTTAGGATCTTGTGTTCTGGAAAGACAAAATATACACACATCCACATACACATATATATTTATATATATATCATACTCTTTTACAGAATTTAAAAGCTGAAGAGAAATTCTAGATACAAAACATTGTGCTGTTCTG
>KZ807197.1:279670-295645 GCA_000696205.2 Oncopeltus fasciatus | reverse complement strand
ACCTAGTTTTTGCTTTATGAGACGAGATAGCTGGTTAAACTCCCTACAATCTGAGGGATGTCTGTACCTCTGGAACAAGGCTCGAGCTTGCCGCTTAGCTTGTATGAGGTTTTTAATGTAATCAGGGAGGGGTTCAGCTGAATTTACAGTGTAGCGGGTGCTGGTGGGTTTTAAGTTAGCCTTCCAAAGACATTGCTGGATCTTTATAGTAAAGAACTGGACAGCATCATCCAGCTCTTCAAAGGTTTTTAAAGAGATTCCGAGGTCAAGTGACTTCTAGGAGAGTTCTAAAAAGTGGCCAGTCAATGGGACCACTTATTAAGGTTGGTGGCAATTGTCTAGGGATAGGTGTGAGAGACAGTGTGAGGAAGACAGGGTTGTGGTCAGAGAAAAGTTCATTTAATGTTTTTACAGAGTGATGGTAGGTAATAAGATTTTTACATATGAAAAAATCTAGGATGTCAGGAAGACAGTTCTTCCCACAACTTGTATATTATAGTTGGAAAGACGGAGCGCGATATACAGGTGTGTACTGATCACTGGCTACACCGCTACTTGTGAGTAAATTAAAATAGAAATATGGAGAGAATGAGTAAGGCATGCTTTGGATATAAATCACTGTGTGTTTCTTTGTTTTATTATTCAATAGTTTATGTATATTACCCTATAGCTTATGTAAATTGAGTTTTGTGATAATTTACAATCTAAAACCAATTTTTGTATTGAATAACAATACAAAAAAAGACTTAAATAAAAAAAAAAATTGTCAGTAAATAACTGGTAATTTAAGAACTACAGTTTCTACTACTACTACTCAGTATTTACAATTATTTTTAAAATTATCAGAAAAAATAAAAATTGTCCAAATCTGGGAAGAATTTCTAGATTAAAACTATGAGTAAAACTCATACTCGTAGGTGATTGTAGTCATTATTTCTTTACTTATTAGCAAAAATCATCCATTTTTTTAAATTAGAAAATTAAGTTTAAGTGAATAAAGTTAAAATAATTTTCAAATTAATGAAACTCATGGAACTTGTGGAGAATTTTTCTAAAAATCATAAAATGTAGGATTAGAGCAGCCAACAACCTTTTAGGATGGTAGTTTGCCTAATAGATAAACTTAAGCTAGTTGTAAACTTATTAAGTTGTAATCTGCAGGTTACTCAGGGAATTCTCGTAGTACACTGATATACACTAATTACACACTGATACCACACTACACTTGCCCATACAAAAAAGTTTTCAACAGCAGTAATAATGTCACTTATTATTGTCTAAATAGCAGCCCAGAATGAAGGAGTTCACCAGAAACTCCAGGGTAGATGACTGATAATCATATCTTTAATTTCAATTATTATAGAGAATGAAATGAAAAGTGGTGGATTGTTTTTACAGAACTCGAAACAGTGTTGATTTTTTTTTTTTTTCTGCTACTATATAAAAAAATGAATGTGACAAGATAGGTAGATAGGCCCTTAAAAGCATTTCCTGGTCCAGACTGTAGATGACTCATTTACCTCAAATGAGTTCTCAGTGCTCACAGAGAATTATTATGATGCTTACTTGTAATGTATTTCTAATGATATATATATATTATGATATATAATTAGTACTTGTTAAAGTTGAGTGGCAGGCACTGTAGCTTTTTCTGTGAAATAAGTTCTTCTGTGTAAAACAAATGTTTCATAAAAAATTTACTCAAATTTACCCTTTTTTTTTATTCCTTTCCAATTCAGATTTATATTTTAATAACTGTACCAATTTAATTATATTTAAGTTCCTTAACATATCCTTTTTACTTCTACCTATTTCCTCTACCATTTGTCTTGTCAATCATCCTCTGGAGTCTAGGTTGTGGTAGGTAAGCTAACTCCTTCGTTTATTGAACATCTTTCAATTGACGAAGGAGTTAGCTTTATATCATTTATATTGATATAAATTTCTTTATTTTAGCCAAAATCTGCTGATGTTGGGAAAAACTTATTTGAAATTAAAAAAAGAAGATAAAGCCCTTTACTATCTCGACTTAGCTTATCACTACCCCATCACCACGGATGATGACATTTTGGTAAACCTTTGATTTATCTTTCAGTCTCAACGATATATTGGTTTTGTATAAATTAGTCTTCTAATTTATTCATTTATCTATGATGGGCTTAAATCTATGAATCATTCAATATATATTATCCAACTTTTTTTTTAGGCAAACAAAGAAGCTTGTGAAATCCTCAAGAAATTTAAAACTAAAAGGACATTCCTTTAATCTGCAGAAGAGAAACTGATTTCAAATTGGACTTTCAAGGTGTTAATATGAAATTTGGATGTAGATCTTTAAAAAAATTATATTTATGTATATAATAATTTTTGTTGTAGTCTTGTAAGTCTATTTCAAACTTGATAAGACTGTATTTAATTTGTATTATTGTGTATTTTTATTGAATATAGAAAAAAATTTGGAGGTTATTAGTATTTGTATTTATTAACTTTCTTCTTTCGTTTTTCAAATTTTCTTTTCCCTGTATCTGAACTCCTTCTATGTGATGATTCGAGATCATAGGTGTCTTTGTTAACCCTTGAGGATCCATGGGTGATATTGACAGATTATTTTCAAGGTAGAAAAAGTTTAACAGTCTCTGTCGGTAGTTAATCTCATTGTTTCCTTATTTTCTGATAGATACTTTCTAATCGCTATACAATATAACACATTTTCCTCCCTCTAATTCATACAATATGTTCAAAAATTTACTATTGAAAATATGAATACAAAATTAAAGTATGAAAATATATACAAATTAAATTATGAAAATATATTACAAATGCTCATAAACGTAACGTATATTTCCTTGATCAATCTTGCTCTTGGTTTCTATATCCGTTGTGGGCGAGCTGACTGTTGATAGGCTAAGTTTTGGCTGGTTAAAGTCTTCTGATCCCAAGTTGGCTCCAATGTGGCCTCAATAGTATCCTGAGTAGGTTCCACTAAGTTTGGATTCGCTGGCAGACACTCTTGTAAAGTAAAAGATCAGTGGATTTGGTCCACATGCCTAGTTCAGTGTCTATTCAAAGATGGGTTGAAAACTTGACCCCTTCGAGGTCAAACATCTAACTGCAGATCCACAGAATCCAATTTTCCCTTGAATTTCTATAGTTCGGATGTAATCAAAACTTTCTTTTTGATAAGAGTTAGAAACTGTAGGGGACCCACTATATGCACTCACTTGTATTTCCTGAGCTATTTGCACCTTAGTAGGCATAGCAGGAAAATTAACAACGGTAGATCCCCATTCAAACCTTGAATCCAAGCATGCAGAAAAGAGGACGAAAGCCTCCTGTCCAATAAGGATAATGTCCTTAAACAATGGGCCAAGCACTTTGATAATCTATTGAATGAACAGTTTTTTAGAAGTATGAAATGAAGAGGAAGATGTTGAGCCACCAATGTTTAAGAAATCATAAAGCCCCGGGTAATATGGATTGCTTTTAGTATCGTTCAAGTATGGTGGGCAGGAGCTGCTTAACCAGACCTGGTACTCACAATGTGGAATTCCATAAAAGATACATCAGAAATGGAGCAAATTGGTCATATTCCCTCTTCATTATAAGGGAGAGCATTTGGAATGTCTCTATTACTGAGCTATATCACTGCTATCCTGTGTCTATAAAGTTTTCTCAACTGTCCTCTAACAAAGGCAAACCCACATGCAGAGCGAGAGATTGGACGGCATCAGACTGGCCGTCTGGTTTGGGTAACTGGTAAGAATCTAGAAGTATATTATGTCTACTCACCACTTTTGTGAATTTCAGGAATGCTTATGACAGCATCAAACGTCCTAAGCTGTACGAGGCACTGAACAAAATGAATTTTTCGTTCAAGCATATATGCCTGATAATAATGACGATAAAGGATGTTTGGTCACAAGTTCGCGTGCTGTCAGATTACTCAGCAGATTTTTGCTCAAACAGGGGACTAAGACAAGGAGATGCCTTGGCATGCCTCCTGTCCAACTTGGTTTTAGAAAATAGTTGTTAGGGAATCTGGCATTCAGAATAATGACACTATATTCAGAACAGTCCAGTTTCTTGGTTATGCGGATGACCTAGATATTGTTGCACGATCCTATGCAGCGGTTACTGACGCTTTCTTAAAGCTACAGTGAGCTGCTGCACCTTTGGGGCTGGTGTTAATGAGCCGAAAACAAAATTCATGTATACTGGAAGTTGCAGACCTCCGGAAATACAATTGTTTATAGGATCGTGTACCTTTGAGGGAGTGGAGGAGTTCACATACCTTGGATCTCAGGTGACAGCCACAAATAATATAACTGTTGAAATCAAGCATCGGATCAGTTCTGCTAACTGGTGCTATTTCGATCGGTCTCTGGAAACAGTTGAGGAGCATGCTCATAAGTAGGAAGACAAAGGCCCACTATTTGCATAACGCTATTAAGACCTGTTCTAACATATGCTTTCTAAACATGGACCCCAATCAGTGAGAACAGAAAGAAACTCCTTATCCTCGAGAGAAAGTTCTTACACAGGATTTATGGGCCAGTAAAAGATAAGGAATGCTGGAGGAGAAGAAAGAACAGGGAGTTTTATGCGCACCTTAATGACTTAGATGTGACATTTATTAAGCTAGGACTCTTTGGGCAGGCAGGCCATATTGATCAGATGAGCCCCGAGGAAGTGTGAAGAAGAATTCTGGAAGCAAAACTTCATCGTTCTAGAAGAGTTTGACGACCCAAACTTTGTTAGATAGTGTGACAAAGGATTCACGAGACCTTCTTGGGGTCCGTAATTGCAGAGCAGCAGCTCAAAACCGAGACGAATGACGAAGGGTCTTTGAGGAGGTCAGGATCCACCACGGTTTGTAGCGTCATCTAATGGTAATAGTAACTAGTAGCCTCATCTGAAGGCCCTTCAAAGCCTTACCAGGTGAAATTCCACTGGTAAAATGCGGCTTATTAGAATAATCCAACGAGAATCTCCAAATCCGAAGCCAGAAGTATCTACAAAGAGCTGTCTACAAACTGCGCTTAGAAGAGCGTCATTTTCTGCTGCACAATTGGTTTTTTGTGAAAATGGAGCTCCATGTTTGCGGTCAACACCATTGTGCCGAAGAAAATTTACATACGTTTCACTATCGAAAACCGAATAATTTTCAGAAACTATGTTTTCAGGCAACCCAAAAAGAGCAAATACCTGTCTCAAGACCATCGAATGTGTGGAAAAAGCTTCAATCTATTTCGTTTGACTATCAATAAGAAAAAAATAACGTTCCTCCAGTGGTCCCAGATAATCTATATGAAATCGCTGCCTAGGTTTAGCTGGCCATTCGCACAGTATATAAGCTGTCTTTGGGGGATTATCCTTAGTTGATTTACGGGTTAGCAAGATCGCACAATCTCTTCTACGTTTTCATCCAACTTTGGCCACCATTCATATGATCTTGCCTGCGGTTTTACTTTTACCACACCTATATGAGAAGCGTGAAGCTCTTTCAGGACCTCTTGTCGCAAATCCGTTGGCACAACAACACTATTCCCATAAAAGGGTGTATTTTTTCACAAGCATCTTTCTTTCGAAAAAAAAAAAGCTGAAATTCAAGTTTAATTTTGTCATGCCTTCCGATCTTTAAAAAGGGACATGATCATCATAAATATGCATCCATCTTAAGGCCAAAATCATCTTTTAGTTCAATGGAAGATCACTGTCAACATAAAAAAATTAATTGATTCAAATTCATTCAACAGTTTGCAATAAAAATCTTAAATAACAATTTTGGCTTCTATATTCCCACGACAGATTTTAGCTATTAACGAACTCATCCAACGTTTTGAAAAAGCAAACGAAGCACTCAAATATCGAACTTTATTTAATTTCTGCACTAGAGCGCTTAGAAACAAATAAATAAATATATATAGTTTCTCCAATGTAAATGGTCCGTTGAAGATCCGTTGAAATTATTTGAAAGTTGTGGCCTGGCATCAACATAAATAGTTTGATTTTCCTAAGGAAAATCTTTCAAAAGGAATGTCTAGAAAGATGGATAAGATATTTCAAATAGATCTGGAGTGGATAAGATGAATAAGTGATGGCAATATTGTGGAGGTTTAGGAAGAAAAAAAAAAGTTGTGTAAGCCATACACATATAAAGAAATAATAAGTCATTGGGAATAGATATGATTGATATTGAACTTTTGAAGTATAAATGAGAGGTCTTAGATATATGGGGATATACGCACAAACAGGCGCACAAACAGACGCACAAACAGACGCACAAACAGACGCACNGAATATAAATTTGAAAATGGAAAGACTTTTGCCTACAACACATCTATTTAAGTGGAAGTAAAGTTTTTCTCTTCTTTTAGCGGATTTCCTACATGGAAATCAAGATATTCCCGTTAATACTGACGCGATTTCTGAAACATTTCAGCGTTTTTTTACCGATACTGTCTGTATTCAACTTGAGTTGATGGTGAAGATGGTTAAATAATAATAATACAAATTTAATTTTTAATATTCATTATCTACTAGATATTGTGAATTTTTTTTGTATAAGCTTTTTGTAAAATATCTACAAATTTTTAAATTGATTTACTTCTGCATTAGAAAATTTTTACCTTCATCTTGATATTAACAATTTATGGTTCATTTATAATTTCTATTAACTTCTTATCATAATTCTTCTCTGACCTGTCAGAGAGATATTGCGGTTATCAATGTCATTGTGTTATCGCTTGCCTGATATGTAAACAAATATTGTTATGTCATATTTTGTTATTTTTAATAATTTGTCTGTAGTTATCATTCTGATTAATTGCCAAATTAATGATCTTAAAATTTGTATGTTGTCTTTAGCTGAAAATTAACTATAATTTTTTATTTGTATGGCATCAATCATTTAGGACTAAGTAAACTAACTTCTTTTCTTTTTATTTGTTTCATTTGTTATACTTGAAATAATAATATACATATTTTAATGACAGTATTTTGTTGGTCTTAGCTTGTTATTAGGATCTTTGGAAAATATTATTATATACAATTAACTTCTGTTTAGCCAAAATATATGGTAAAGTTGTCGGCAGACTTTCTGGATTTTTATTTTTTTGAGTGTAATAACAAATAAGGCCAAACAGGCAATGAGGAATGTGTTTGTTTTTGACTAATGCAGACTAGAGTTGTGCCATAATACTTTTTTCTTACCTTTTGGAGGATAGTATTAAACTTTTAAATGCTTTCTGAAGCTTTTGAAGCACGCAAACCTTTATTTATTGGAGCCATTATGAATAATTAAGAAGAGATTTTCTATCGAAGTATTGAGTGTGGGACTTTTGGTTTACAAGTCAAAGTCTAATTCCTTATCAATTGCATGCTTAGAAGGACTTAAAAACAAACTTAGACATACATTTTACACTCGTGTTCTCTCCTGCTTTATTTATTTTTATCATTAATGATTATCCAGCTTCTGCATGTATGACTTTTTATGTTTATTGTTTTAAAGCTATACAGAGCAATTAAGTCTCTACATCTATTCTGAAATCAGACAATATCCTCTAAGGTCCTCTAAATGCTTTGTGTAATTTCAAACAGAATAGAACTATAGGTTCCTTTACGAAAAATTGGTGCTAATTTGAAAACAATTGGTTTGGATTAGTTGATAAGAGTTAAAGATAATTAATATGAAAAATTTTCCAGTTAAAATTAAAGTTGTTCCAAAATATAATATTTATGAACTTTACCATCTATAATTTAAGATGTATCAGATGCTCAATATAATTTGAGATGTATCAGATGCTCAAGAAGGTTGATGTATTATTGATATTCTTTCTTCTGCAAATGAAATTATAGAGTATTTGTTTTTTCATTTACTTGATAGCTGTTGACAATGCATCTCCACCTATTTTATTTCTTCAGCGAATTTCCCAATAGAAAATAAATTTTTTCATAATGGAACCATGCTAGCGATTATTGAATTTCTTCACCATTTCTGTGAAATAGAATCTAAAAATATGACCCTTCCAAAAAATATATATCTTTGATGCTTATACTTATCCCTGGTTGATTACGTCAGTTTAGCCATGGTTTCTGTCGTTTTTTTATCTTTTTATTTTCGGTTTTCTATTCTTTTTTTTAACTAAGGAGACCCAAGGACTACTCATATTTAAAAACATCTTGCGAAAATATATGCAAAAGGCACTCAAAATGTGGGGTACATCGTATTGAAGTCACAAAATAGATAACAGTATGGGTATAATCTGTTACCCTTATTATCAAAACTTGGCTGATTACCGCGTTTGGTAATATTTTTTATAACCATAAAGGAATTAACTGAACCGAACAATATAACTTGTCTGTGAAGGGAATAACGAGACTTTTAATTATGATACTTCTATGGAAGTTAACTGTAAGACATGTAATTTTTCATTATCATTATTTTCATGTTCATAAGTCGTATTACTTGAAAAATTCAATTAGTTAGACTATTACAATAAATATTATCTAATGCATTTCATGTATTTAAAAATTTGTGGCATTTCTCATAATTAAGAATAACCGACGTGATCGATTCGGACACAGCAATTAGACGTAAACAACCAGCTGCAAGATGTTTATATGAGACTGATAAGACTTGTTTTATTTTTTTTAAATTTGTAATATAATGCTATGTTTCTTCTCATTAATATAATAAATGTTAAAAATGTCGGTGGTCTATTTCCTTTTTGGAATTGGGTGAAGAAAGAAATTATTTTTTCCCCATTAAACAATTTTTGCAGGTATATTTTACGCTCTTAAACTTATTTTTTTGTTAAGATTTAGGATTTAAATGTATGAAATGGTTTATATGAATTTAGTGAAACACTAATTAAGTTTTCACTAAAGATGCTATTTTTATTGAACTGAACCTTCATTCATTAGCTTTCAAATGCATTATGTTTCCAATAATTGAGTGGTGTTAGTTTCTTTAAATTTAAACTCCATAGACGAAAAAAAAAATTGTGGTTCATTAAAAAGTTTACAGTTGACCCTGGAACCTTTTGGCCTTGGGTGTCAAGAGCAAAAACCTGTTTCATGTATTATATCATTATTGTAAATAAAATTTAGTCAAGTGCTGAGTTTTCTTTGTTTTTGTTTACCTTTGCATTAGGATTACTTTGTAAGTGTTTCTTCCCTTATAGAATTATGAATGAGTATTTAACTTAATGGTTTATGTTTATATACTAATATGCATACCATTTGGTGGGCCATTTAAATCCAATTAATTATATTTATATTATTTATTTATATAAATGTTATCATATTTATTTTTTACTTTATTCTGCTTTATTTTCTTAGATAATTTAATTGATTTCTTGAGCTTGCAAATGATTTAACTAAAAATGAAATATTTTAAAATTCTTATAGAAAATTAACCATTATTTTCCATTGACAGACTTTATTTTAAAATTTTGTACTCCTGTGTTAAAACTCAAAGGTAATTCTTTTGCTTGTTTATTATATTTTGGTAAAATTTATTTGCTCATTTCCGTGGATATTATTTTTTCTGGGATTTTATCTCTTAAACGAAACATTTAGTTTCAGTAAAATGGGACTGTGTCAAAACCATTGTTAGCTCATCTTTCTTAAGAACCCACAATATTATTCCAAAGGAGAAAAAAATATCTATTATAGGTCTTATCTCAAATTTGCAATGACAGATTTGTCTTATTTTGTCTTTTATTTATCATTCGTTTACATAAAAAACAAATTATAAATCAAAGTTTATATTCAAGTTCATTAATTTATTTATAATGAATTTTAAATGTGTAATTAATAATTTATGCACATTATTAATAATTTATTGTCAGTTTTATTAATAAAAGCATAATAATACATGATTATATTTTTGAAAGCTAATGAATATTTAGAAAACATTATTACTGTAGGAGAACTTAAATTATTATTTACTATCACAAACTACTAAAATTTAAATTTTCTATTCATTGAATATTTTAAATTTTCATTCAAAATTTCATTAATCACTTATAAGTTTAAAATTGTTGATAATTAAACTACTCTGTAATTTTCACCTTTTTATCATTCAAACGAATTATAGGCTGGGGAGATTCAGTCAAGCATTGTTAGGTATACGCGTTATTTTTGTAGTGAAATGCCTTTTTCCCTTAAATATCTTTTTAGAAGATTAAGTTCTTACTAGTTATTAATGCTTTCTTCCTTCCACTAGATTTGAGTCCCATCTTTCCTGGCATCTATTGTTTGTCCAGGAGCTGTCTGTTATTCATTTTAGTTGGCGGTTGAACCTATTATAAGTGTTCAACATATGATAATATGTATCTATCAGTTTTTTTGTTTTTTTTTTAATACCAGTTACAATTTAAAGTCATTATTCTATTTTATTTAAAAAAAAAATTAAATGAAAATGCTGTTATATTTAATAGGTCTTCATTCATAATAGTTATTTATATTTGACTGTTCTCCTGAACCATCCCTGTCAACTGTGNTTTTTAATTATAATGATTAAATATAATTTTAAATAAATTGAAGTGTTCAAATTTCAACCAGCTTGAAATTTCAAACCCACTTTCAGAATCACATTATTTTGAATATAAATTTGAAAATGGAAAGACTTTTGCCTACAACACATCTATTTAAGTGGAAGTAAAGTTTTTCTCTTCTTTTAGCGGATTTCCTACATGGAAATCAAGATATTCCCGTTAATACTGACGCGATTTCTGAAACATTTCAGCGTTTTTTTACCGATCCTATAATGGAGAAGCTAATAAATAATCCGTTAAAAAAAAAAATATATAAATATATATAAAATTATATGTAAGTGTGTTTGTGTAAGGCATAAAATATGTAAAATTTAATTTTCTAATATTTAGGTTGTATGACATATTTTCGAAATCGGTTGTTCGGGAAAATATTTAAGAATATAACTATAAATGGAGCGCGATTCCGCCACTCATACCTTCCGGATGGTCAAGGGCCTTAGTGATATTCACTTTTGCTTTCATTCCCTTCTGCGACTTGTAAGAAGTTTCAGAAGATTAAAGTAATCATTGCGTTTTCTCTTTATCCACGATTACGTCTGTAAATCCGTGGTACAGTCGTACTGTGGTACGTCGGTAATCCGCTCATTTTACGCTACTCCTGCGTGTCGGTTTTTATATCCAACTCTATCCTCGATTGGTTTATTTTTATCTAAACCTTACCTTTCTCCTTCGTTTTTCCAACAGAACTTCGGCTCATGTCATGCCTACTTGCTTCCTAAAGTAGAAAGAATATTAGTAATGTATTTTCTTTGCTTACATGCATACCTAGGGCCCGTCAATAAATGATCTCTGGAGCAAGTTCTGATGGATTTTTTTTTTCTTTTCTTCCCGGTCAGTAAAATGATCAAGAGTCGACTTTGAAGTTATTAACCTAATTCTTTATCAACCACATTTGTTGTTTGACTTTAAGTGTTTCCGGTTTTCAAGTGTTTCTTACTTTTTATATTATATTATATACAAATAATATAAAAAGTAAGAAACACTTGAAAAGTAAATAAACTATTGAACTCAGACCGTCACTTTATGAGCTGCTTATACTAATCAGATTTCCAATGTTGAAAAGGTGAAAGTAAAACATAAATTAAATGACTTATTCAATCTTACAAGCCGGAAAGGTAAGACCACTTCTAGGGCAAGACTGGAATGTTAGAGAGGATTGAGTGAGGGGGGGGGGGAGGGGGAGCATTCGCCGTAAGAACTTTTCGTAAAGGTAAATAATCTAAAGGGTTATTATCACTACCAATGAATATAGAACTATCATATTATCCGTCTTCATTGGTTTCTGCAAACCATCTTTTGTTGGCGAGCGCTTTCGGACATTGTCCATCCTCGTGGCCGAATACATGTGTTCACTGTCACTGTCTGTATTCAACTTGAGTTGACATTGTCCATCATCGTGTCCGAATACATGTGTTCACTGTCACTGTCTGTATTCAACTTGTTCAACTTGAGTTGATGGTGAAGATGGTTTGCAGAAACCAATGAAGACAGATATGAGAAGGTATGATACTTTTCGTAAATGTTACAGAACTTAATTGCTGTACAGTTGAATGCCCGCTTGACTGTTACTGGTAGGCGGGAAGCGGTTCGTTATTGACACTGCTGTAACCCTGTGTCAGAACGTAGACAGGGTCGTTTTTCCACTCTCTCGTAGACTGAATGTCTTTTCCTTTCTTTAGATTTGTAGATTACGTTTAAGGAAATCAAGCTATTTTCCCTGTATCAGTCAACACTTTATCTTCTTCTTCAGTTCGGTAATAAGATAATATAACCACTCATCATGCTACTTCATTGTAATCTTTATGTATATGCCATTGAACATCTGTTGGATCTATTCGTGCCTAAATGCATTTAATTTGAAGTTGTTTTCTTCACATCAAGATATGAATTAACATTTTTTTTTTTTTTTTTNATAATAATAATAATATTAAATTATTATTTATGCTATTGAATTTCTGTTTTATGTATGAAAATTTTTTTAAAATTTGTATTATATGTATTTATTATTTGATTCCTCCATGAGGGAGTAAATACTTCATGTATGTTGTAGGGAATTGAGAGGTGGTAACAGTTGGAGATAAGCACTTCCCCAATTTACCCAGTTTTTAATTGACAATTTAGTTTGGAGGGGGAGGATAATAGCATCTGAGATAAGGGACTGAACTGACCACTTGAACCAGAGTTCTATTTTAGCTTGGTCCTCACTCACTCCCAACGCATCTTGGCTTCAGCTTCTAATATCCCCTCAATGTAGTGCCCTCTTTTTTTGCGTACCTGTTTTTTTTTTTTTTTAATTTAGTCAAAATTTAACATCTGTGTTCTGTTTGTGATATGCTTGTGAATTCGTGATATAAAAAGTGAGTATCATCCACGGGTGTTCATAACTTGTTTAGCGCAAGAAAAATGAAATGACAAGTGGTTGCTGTTTAAACCATAATTTTTTGTGTTTCGGATATTGGTATAGAAATTTTATGCTGTTCTAGAAATTCTAAAGGTAGAGTCAATAATCTATGGTTTTAATCAACTGCATTTATGGTAAATAAATATTTAAAATTATATGTAAAAAACATGTTGAATCAGTGTTTATGTTTTCATTTTTTCTTTTTAAAAATTTAATCAGATTTTCAAGTGCAATAGTTTTTTTTTTAATTAAATTTTTTTAAATTGAAAGTAATTTTAAATTATTTTTGATTAATCCAATTTTATTTATGACCTACTCTATTTGTTTTCTACCTAATTAATACAATTATATTTAGATTTTACTTGTTTGTTTTTTTAGCAATTTTTTTATTGTGTACACAATTTTCTTTTTAAACCTAAATCAAACTGAATTTTTTAAATTAAATTGTTACAGTTATTTTCTAACTTTAAAGTTTTGTCAAAAAGAGAACTATACTCATATTAATGAAATTCACTGTTCTCTTTTTAGCTGATGTCAGATCACTTAAAATCATGCTCAGTCCCATTTTCTATTTTTGTTTTTCTAGTGAAACATATTTTTAGAACCATATATTTCAGTCTGTGATAGCATCATTATTATTATCATGAGCTGCGATGCACATCTTCCCCCTTTGCCCGAAGAGAGGTTGAGTTGGTGCACTGTGTTTTAGGGGATCGAACGAACGAGTTACCGCCTTCGAAGCATCACATACAGATGCACCCATAGGACTGATTTTATTGTGATCTACAAAGACTTGCTACAACGAAGTACCTGACTTTTCAAGATTCGTGAGAAGTATGTCGGTGAAAGAGGTTTTCCTTGAAGGAAACCCTCCTTGGGGCTTTCGAATGAATGGAGGGGCTGATGCTGGACATCAGCTAAGGATATCTAGGGTGAGTTTCTTTTTCTGATATTCATATATTTTGTAGAAAGTTCATATAATTTAATTTACTAAAGAATATGAAATGATTTTCTCCTTTGTATATTTTAAAATTGCCTTGACGTTTTAACTTTTCTCTTACAATTAAGTCCATATTAGTCTTTTTAAATAAAATTACTTTTATTGCTGCTGATAACATTCTGTGTCATTTAAATTATTTTTGATTTATCATCTAATTTTAGTTCATATTCATTTTGACAATTTCTTATCTTGCTTAATGAAATTTTGTCCACAAATAAATTTATTTGTTTCTTTTGTTTTGTTGTTTTTATTCTGTGAATTTACATTCAATTATTAAGAACTTATTCATTTTGTTCATTTAAAAAACTTATGCAAACATCAAGGACAAATATTGCAACCTATATAAACAGAAAGGGATAGAATTTTTTATTTATTTATTAAACAAAGTTGGGAATTAAATATTTTTTATTTTGAATTCCTCTATGAATAGAGCATGGCATATTTTTTAAATAATAATAATACAAATTTAATTTTTAATATTCATTATCTACTAGATATTGTGAATTTTTTTTGTATAAGCTTTTTGTAAAATATCTACAAATTTTTAAATTGATTTACTTCTGCATTAGAAAATTTTTACCTTCATCTTGATATTAACAATTTATGGTTCATTTATAATTTCTATTAACTTCTTATCATAATTCTTCTCTGACCTGTCAGAGAGATATTGCGGTTATCAATGTCATTGTGTTATCGCTTGCCTGATATGTAAACAAATATTGTTATGTCATATTTTGTTATTTTTAATAATTTGTCTGTAGTTATCATTCTGATTAATTGCCAAATTAATGATCTTAAAATTTGTATGTTGTCTTTAGCTGAAAATTAACTATAATTTTTTATTTGTATGGCATCAATCATTTAGGACTAAGTAAACTAACTTCTTTTCTTTTTATTTGTTTCATTTGTTATACTTGAAATAATAATATACATATTTTAATGACAGTATTTTGTTGGTCTTAGCTTGTTATTAGGATCTTTGGAAAATATTATTATATACAATTAACTTCTGTTTAGCCAAAATATATGGTAAAGTTGTCGGCAGACTTTCTGGATTTTTATTTTTTTGAGTGTAATAACAAATAAGGCCAAACAGGCAATGAGGAATGTGTTTGTTTTTGACTAATGCAGACTAGAGTTGTGCCATAATACTTTTTTCTTACCTTTTGGAGGATAGTATTAAACTTTTAAATGCTTTCTGAAGCTTTTGAAGCACGCAAACCTTTATTTATTGGAGCCATTATGAATAATTAAGAAGAGATTTTCTATCGAAGTATTGAGTGTGGGACTTTTGGTTTACAAGTCAAAGTCTAATTCCTTATCAATTGCATGCTTAGAAGGACTTAAAAACAAACTTAGACATACATTTTACACTCGTGTTCTCTCCTGCTTTATTTATTTTTATCATTAATGATTATCCAGCTTCTGCATGTATGACTTTTTATGTTTATTGTTTTAAAGCTATACAGAGCAATTAAGTCTCTACATCTATTCTGAAATCAGACAATATCCTCTAAGGTCCTCTAAATGCTTTGTGTAATTTCAAACAGAATAGAACTATAGGTTCCTTTACGAAAAATTGGTGCTAATTTGAAAACAATTGGTTTGGATTAGTTGATAAGAGTTAAAGATAATTAATATGAAAAATTTTCCAGTTAAAATTAAAGTTGTTCCAAAATATAATATTTATGAACTTTACCATCTATAATTTAAGATGTATCAGATGCTCAATATAATTTGAGATGTATCAGATGCTCAAGAAGGTTGATGTATTATTGATATTCTTTCTTCTGCAAATGAAATTATAGAGTATTTGTTTTTTCATTTACTTGATAGCTGTTGACAATGCATCTCCACCTATTTTATTTCTTCAGCGAATTTCCCAATAGAAAATAAATTTTTTCATAATGGAACCATGCTAGCGATTATTGAATTTCTTCACCATTTCTGTGAAATAGAATCTAAAAATATGACCCTTCCAAAAAATATATATCTTTGATGCTTATACTTAT
>KZ807197.1:256746-277847 GCA_000696205.2 Oncopeltus fasciatus | reverse complement strand
TAAGCATTAATATTTTTTTTTTACTACTGCCTCTTTATTAGTAATATTTTGATGTACAATGTGCTATAAATAGCAGTCCGTGTGCTCAACCATAGGGTGGTGTGAGTGTAATTGGTACACCACCTATAGCGACCCTTTTACCCGTAGGTATGTGCGGGTTATGGTGAGAATACTTACCTGGCGTGGGGAATACTTACCGTGATCATTTAGTTTTATGCATTTAATTGTAATATATAAGACAACGGATTTCGTACTTACTAAAGTAATATTTTACCGCCTTTTTTGTCATTCCAGAATTCCGGACTTTCCGCCCTGTGATATAGATTTCGAGTGACTTTTTTTTGTATTATGAAGTACGCATTTATTTTTATTTTAATTACTTTTTTTTTTTTTATATATTTGAAATGACTGCTTCTGATCATACAGGTCTTTTTTTTAAAAATCGATATACACATTGGTACCATGATGCGACTTTTTAAAAATTTCTACTGACCACTAATTAAATTCAAGCTATCAATACCACACACACACGCGCGCGCAAACGTGTGTATGTATGTTTATATATGTATATATTTGTCTGTACTAATTCTAATGTGCGCAATTTTTAAAAAATGAGAGAAAAATTAAAAATAATGAGACTGAAACCTAATTAAAGCTTCTTTTTTTTTCTCAATCGGATGAGTTCATTAATGGCTAAAATCGGCCAATAGTGAGGGCGTGTTTAAAGCTTGACCAAAATTTAATCTTTTAAATCTTAGATTTATTATTAGTGATAGCGCTAATGACCACTGGTAGTCGATGCGAATTAATAAAAAAAAATATTAGTGTTGCGAAAATAAATGTGCAGAACAAATTGAGTGTAAAATGTTCTTGTAAAACATTTATATTCCATACAATATACGTTTATTTAGATTATTATTAATATTTATAGGAGCACTTATTAAGAAAAGAATTTACGAAAGAATTTAAGTTCGATGGGTGAGCGTTGGTGTGGGAGACACCTTCAAATGCAAAGCGCTTCCTTGGTCATACCTGTTACACTCATGTTCTACCCTGCTTGTAAATTAAATTTTTTTTCTTTACTTTACTTTTTTTTCCTCGTTTTCAATGATGCATGGGAACTCCGCTTAGATTACGCAGGTACTTTGTGATTGACCTTTTTTTTTTCGACCGGTATTTGAAATAGATTTTGTATAAAAAGGAATGTTAACCTTCCCTGGCTGGTCTTTCCTAGCGTTTGTTTGACAGTTGAACAAGTAAAAAATAAACAGTGGGGCACGGCTAGGTGAACACACTAAGATCAAAATATTTATGTTGCTTAGCTTGAGCCTAAAATATCAGTAAAATGCCTACAGTCCTGTTGGCTACTTCACTTGAAAATACCGAGGGACTCCACATGTTTTTTTGGGCCTCCATTTGTTCCCAATTTCAGTAAGTTTTCTATTTTTCTTCTTCTTCTTCTTATGCCTTTCAGTGACCTACTTACGTTTCTCATTTATTTATTTTCGGAGATTCCTTTATTAAGCAGGTTTTATTCATGTTTTCTTGTAATTCTTGTATGAAGTCTGTTTGTCCTATGCAATTGTTTCTGTAAGGTGATCACTGCATTTGCTTATTTTGACATCAGTTAATAATTTATTAAAAGAAAATAAAAACACAATGATAATCAAGAAGAAATAAATTATGTTTTTTATTTCATCATAAGATGGTTTTATTGTTAATTCTTAAGTTGATGGCAGAAGTTAAAAATGTAAACATTTAATCGGTACAAAATACAAGATGTTGTTTTGATTGGGTATAATATCACCATAAAAATGTTATCCTTTGCTTGGCTCCCATTTTTTGCTTACTAATTGCTCTGGATAAGAGTTATTCAATCATTTGTGAAGAATTTAAGAGAGGTGAAAAATGTATCAATAACAAACTTCTGAAGTAAATACTAAAAATCAACGGGTTTAAAAGTCATGAAAAATTGAACTAACACATTATTTTTAATTATAATGATTAAATATAATTTTAAATAAATTGAAGTGTTCAAATTTCAACCAGCTTGAAATTTCAAACCCACTTTCAGAATCACATTATTTTGAATATAAATTTGAAAATGGAAAGACTTTTGCCTACAACACATCTATTTAAGTGGAAGTAAAGTTTTTCTCTTCTTTTAGCGGATTTCCTACATGGAAATCAAGATATTCCCGTTAATACTGACGCGATTTCTGAAACATTTCAGCGTTTTTTTACCGATCCTATAATGGAGAAGCTAATAAATAATCCGTTAAAAAAAAAAATATATAAATATGTATTCATATACATAAATAAATTTTCCGAATTAAAAAAAAAAAAAAAAAAATACAAATGAAACAAAGTTCGAAAGCTTCTTTTTGCAAACCGTTGGATGAATTCGTTGTTGGTTGAAATCGGTTGAGAGGGAGAATTTGAAAATATTAAAATCTTCGTTATTATTAGCATTAAAAAAAATGTATTGAACAAAAAAGGTGTGAAATACAGTTTTAAAGTATTTAAATTTTACAATTTAGTAAAAAAAAAATGTTCATATTGAGTCGGACTTCTTATTTTAAAAAGATTGAAACCAAATTCGATATTTAATGTTTAAAGAATACAACAGATATAAAACGTAATTATCAAATCTTTATATTTTATCGCATTTTTGATTATGAATTTTCGAAGGAGCCAGGTCCTTCTCGACCCGTTAAGAACAAGTATCAGTGATCATTGTCCTTTACGGTTTTCAATTTAAATTTCCTTTTTTGCTCTTATTTATTTCCATTTTTTAATAAAACGAAGTAAATCTGTCATATTGAGTATCATACACACACGTACGCTTTCACAAATATAAAGGAAGTGTGTTTGAGTCTGTATACACGTAAACATGACTATCTTTGTGTGCACATTAATTTTAGTTATCATAGTTTTTATGATTGGTGAATTTAAAAAAACATAACAAGTTCATATTGATATCTGCAATTATTGTGATTTGGCTATAATGTGAAATTCACAATTACATCATACTTCTTTCATCCTTCTTTCATGAATGCACAATGCAATGTTCTATTTGAAGCTTTTATTGTATATTATTTTGTCGGATCAGCAAATTCTATTTTCCCCCTTGACTATGAAATAAACCGCATATCTTAGGCATAGGACTATTTCCACAAGTTCTAAGCTGCTTTCAGCCTGTCTATGATTTCGAATTCCAAAATATCTCAGTCACGAAGAATTTCTTTCAGCAGAATATGATTTTCTACGATTTCTTTCGGGGAATCATATTTTACTGACCCCCGGGTTATGGCTCTAGCATATGATGTAGGGGGGGGGGGTCGTATATTCTAGGTTCTTAAAATTGGATAAGAGTTTGGACTCTTTGTGGGAAGAATTTTCAGGTGGGAACCTTGAAGAAATGTACTTCCCCCGCGGGTGCGCGCCACCGTAAAATATCGACACTTCTTCTGTCAACCTTCGGAAGTCTTCCTTTGTCGTCCCTCTAGAGGGCCGCTC
The DNA here is from genome assembly GCA_000696205.2 of Oncopeltus fasciatus. Taxonomy (NCBI): domain Eukaryota; kingdom Metazoa; phylum Arthropoda; class Insecta; order Hemiptera; family Lygaeidae; genus Oncopeltus; species Oncopeltus fasciatus. The sequence goes on along the minus strand of KZ807197.1, from coordinate 274,328 downwards.
CACCCTCGGCATGACTTGCCGGGTGCAATCACCCAAGAATAGCCTTACCTCCAAATATTGCTTCTCTCTCCCCCGACTGAAGAAATTTATCTAAACAGTTACTTGGAATTTAATTTAAATAATTAATTTTTTATGTTGCCCGGCTTAAGGTTGGTTCATTAGACAGATTTTGCGACACACCCTCCAGTAAGATCGAGAATGGAATTGACTCCTTCTTCATAGCTTCCTGACTTCTTATACCTTCTATGTGCTTCCAAGCTATGTCTGGTGGTACCTTCTAATGCCATACCTATCTCTGCTAATGAATTCCCTCTATTTCAGTTAGAAAAATTTCCCTAATAAAATTCTTCTCGTGCCACCTGAGTATATACAAAGACATAATTAATATTTATAACAATACTCTCTTCTATGTACAATTCTCTTTCTTTAAGAAGCGGCCTGAATTACCTGATGGCCACTTAATCCTGCCTTTATTTTCCTGGTTTGCTCTCTCAAACCCTTTCGAAAGGGAAACCTTTACCGAGGAATGTGAATTTATAGGAAAGCTATTGGACAGGGGTTCAGGACAGTTTCTGATTGACTTTACTGGACAGGATCTGTTGAATCACTGAGAAATCAAGCTATTGACTCTGGTACATTAATGCGATTTTTGAAAAGTTTCAATGGAACTTCACAGATTCTTTATTGCAGAAGCGTCCGCAATTTTTAAAATAAAAAAAATCAAATTTTGTTCTTCTTTTCACCAATCGTTGGATGAGTTTATTTAAGCTTTCCATAATTTATTTAATTACCTTAAAATAATTAGTTTTTATCTGAAATCGGATGAGATAAAGGGAGGTTTAGAGGTAGACTAAAATTTATAATTGTAATACATTGTTGTTATTTAATAACACAAAAAATTTTTATTATGAACCATAATATCTATGTTTAGAATTATTTATGAAATGTAATTTTCTAACTTTTATGTTTTAAACAACTTTACTAGAAACGCTCATTAAGGAATAAATTTACATATATATGGTAACTACAAAGGGTGAGCGTATCCCCCTCGCAACCTTCTTGGCCAGGGTAGTGCAAACTTTAGTGATTACTTACTTTTTATACTCATTGTTCTCTCCGAGCTGTAAGGTAAATTTCATCTTTTACATATAGTTTGATTTTTCTACCGAAAATTTGCTCAATTGTTGCAGATTTAAAAAATTCATTTTACAGTATTTTTTAAAAACATTTTATTTTTTACAAATTGGCACATTTTAATGTTTAACAAGAAAATTTTGCACGATTGAAGTATAAATGAATAATTATTACATTCATTAATGAAACTAATGGACTGTCAGAGAGATAGCTAATGATTCATTTTTCTTACGTTAACAAAATTTATTTTGTATATTTTTTTTTTTTCTTTTTTTCAAAAGTTTCACTTACTTTAGTTTTCGTTAACCATTTAGAAGAAAACGCCAAGCTTTTTTAATATCTAGTTATATTAAATACTCTTATGATGTGAAGTCGAAATCATCCGATTTCCATTTCCACATTTTTGATAATATCCTAGCGAAAGTTTAGTCCTGAAGATATTTCTGCAAATATTCTACTTAAATATGAAATTTTCAGTTCTTCATTTGATACCTAAACACAGCTGTTAAGTCATTATCATCTGTGGTCATTAATCAAGGGCAAGTTATGACTTAGAAACCCTCTCAGTAAGGTTGTCTTCGCCCAATCTTGCCGAGTTCCATCTCTAATTCCTCCTTCGTCGGTTTATTGAGGTGGCATTCCTGAGTTTTATCAGATGAGCAGGGGACAATGTGACCTCTGTCAGCCTCCTCCTCACAAGGAGTCCTTCTGTGTCGAGTCCTGCCATCTTACATGTGGCCTCTAGTTCTCTTATGCAGGGCATCCTTAGAAGAGGACCTGCTTCTATCTTCACCTATGCATTCATTTCTTGTGTTTTTATGACAGAATGAGTTTTATTCCTTATAAGATGAAATTATAAATTAAATACATTCATTTGGCCAGCCTTTTTTTACATATAGCGATGTGGGTGTTAGTAACACACTGAAAATAGTCATATTGCACTGGACTTCTGGGCTTAAGGTCCTAGGTTCACTGTACACAATTAATTTTTTCTATCTGTGCTTATGTTTGTACTGTTTCAGAAGATTCCTAGTATACTCTCCAGACCTAATTGTGTGTAATTTTTCATAAATAACTCAGCCACGAGGACGGTGTGCTAACCGCTACTTAAAGGGGGTTGCGAATAAACACATGTTATTCCCTATCATACCATCTATTATCCGTCTTCATTGGTTTCTGCAAACCATTTTCTATGTATTCCCCCCTGGGTTTGTCCCCTAGGCTTTTTGCAGGACTGATTTGTTCAGAAATTCTATACATTATTCTAAACAGCTTGTTGTCACTCAAGAGTCCACATGAAATACTTCCTTAATACTTCATGCATTTCACTTGTCTCAAAAGATCGGACTTTAGAAATATTCTTCGATTCTCCACTATTCCTAACTTGGGAAAAGCAAAAAAAAAAAAAAAAAAACGCATTCGTTTAAAGTTAATTTGCGCGAGCTCACATATAGTATTTTTGCGTCTATGTGCACTTTAGTTTAGCGCCGAAAAAATAAAAAACCAATTTGGCATTTAAGCTTCTGGAAGGACTCGTTAATAAATGAACTGGTCGAGAGGCAGACAAAATTGGAAATTTCTAAATATTTTCTATAACCTAATAAGTGTAGAATATAATTTCCCCAAATATATTTAGTAACATTATTAGGATAAACGCATATTAAAGAAAATATACATAATTGCTAAGTTAAGAATTGTATGATTTCACTATTCTTCAAATACAGGATCTAAATTTGATTTTTATTCTTTCCATAATAAGAATAGAAAATTACATTTTTAATGTTCATGTAAATTACATTGTTGTTTGAAATTGGACGAGGGGTTTAAAGGAAGACTAAATCCTATTATCGTTAACTTCTTTGTTATTATTTGTGTAATAAACTTTGGTTGAAAGGTTGGAAAATGTATTTTCCTACAGTTCATTTTTCATAACATTTTTGCCTAGTAAGGATATTAAAGTTGGCATTAAAGGGAGAATAAATATTGTATTTGTTGCGGGAACAGAATAAAAAATCTAACTGTCTTAGCCTGGACTCGAACCTGGATCTCCTGCTGTCCGGGATGGTGTGTTAGTCACACTCGCCAGCCCGGACCTCAAGATATCCAGGTTCGATTAGGATTAGGATCAGTTTATAGGGCGATCAACATCGTGGTTATTGTGCCTTGACTATTGGGGATTCTCTAGGGTTAATCTGTTATCCATTCTTTTAAATGTTTTTCATTTTTTATTTCTTGGTTACATTTCATTATATATTACTTGGTGTGCAAGTTATATTCGTACACATAAATATAGGTATAAAACCATTTTAAAAAGAGAAATATGAATTATATAGCTTAAAAGGTAAATTAACAATTAAATTAGAAACAATAGACAACAATTTTAACTATATGATACAATTAGATTTCTATAGTGAATACTACAATAAAACTTAGAACAAAAATAAACAACAACAAAATAACAATTTTTTTTTTTTATTTTTTTTTTTTTTTGGGGGGATTAAATTTTTCCATATAAGCCTGTTTTTCTTAAAATGCACATAAGTTTGGCTACATGATCCAGGTTCGATTCCTGGCTTAGACAGCTAGTTTTTATTCTATTCCCTTCCATTTATTGATTAAAGGAAGAATGTTGACCGCTTCCCTTCCTCACCTCACCTCTCCCAGTCGGATAGTGTCAGTCTCTCACCCACCCAGCATTATCCATTTTGAAAAAAAAAAATCATTTAATTTCTTACTGTGTTTATTGTTAAATAGACATGGATAATTTGCTTATTTTTGTTGTTGATATTTTTAGCTGAAGATTTCCCTGCAAATCGGCAGACCCATTGAAGTTAGGGAAGTCTGCGTCATCGTGGAAGTTTAGGGCAGTTCTCTTCCGGCGTGGCTGGGATCGTGCGCTGGCCACTCGGCGGCTCGGATGCGCTAAAAGAAGATTCGCGCAAAGAGTACGTACGCTGTCTCGCGAGTCCTCCTGGGCACCCGGCCAGCTTAGGCGCAGTCTGCGCCCCCCCTCCCCCTTCGCCCCTGTAAATATACGTATTAGTCACCCCTCCATTTTAGCCTTTCCCCTCTGTATTATACGCCTCATTTGTACACCTGTACTATATAGGACTCACTGACCTATCTACTCCATATAGCTCTCTTTCTTCTTATATACAGGCTATTAAAGTGATGGGGACGGGGGACTCTTTTTCTGTCTTTTAATTATTACTCTGCCAATTAAATGATCCGCTCTTTTCTTTTAAGTCAGTAATTGTCCAATTTTAAATTGGCACAATAACAGTGAGAACTAATTAAAGTGTTCATTTCAGTTACAGGAATTGTTAGTTTCCCGCATTTTGATCTGATTTATTAAAAAAAAAAAAAAAAAAAAAGGCAAATTTATACTGAGAACACGGACTCAAATAATTAATTATTTTACCCAGATAGATTAAACTATCAAAAATATTAAGCCTAAAAATGTTTCTCTAATTCTGACTTAAAAGTCCTGCTTAATCTATCCAGATTCCACATGATTAAAGGTAGATATAAAAAAGAGGAAATTTATCTTATAAGCTGGATAAGGCAATGAAGGTAAAATGTATGACTACTAACTACTACTACTACGAGCTAGATAACTTATTAAATTCCCACCACAATAGCGAGAGCCTAACCCACAAGAAAGACGGATAAGATAATCGTCTCATGCTCGAAGGAACAAAATTAATATTTATAAATGAAACTAAAAAGTAAATAACGAGAATCGATAAATAACTAGGCAATGTATTTAGTATTCGTCTTTCTCGTGGGTTAGGCTCTCGCTAGTGTGTTGGGAATTTAATAAGTTATCTGGCTTGTCCCGGTGGTGCAAGTGGTAGCATACTGGCCCGGAAAGCAGGAGATCCTGGTTCGAACCTTAGCTGGGACAGATAGTTTTTTTTATTATATTCCCTCTCATTAATTATTTTATAATACACTACAACTAAATTTATATGTCCCCTTAAATCCCCTTTCCCCTCGAATTATTTCAGCCATCGATAAACTCATCCAACGGTTTGCAAAAAAGAAGTTTAAATACCGAATTTTGAAAGTGGTGTCATTGGTCACTTTCTCTCCTCATGTGATTGTCATTAATGTAAGTTTTAATATTCATTGTAATCAATGTTTTTTCTATTGTGTTTTTAGAAATATTTTGATAAGAATGTAATAAATAAATAAAGGTTAAAAAAAAATACCGAATTTGGTTTTATTATTTTAAAAATTTAGGACGCTATAACCGGTCCAGACAATTAAATGTGTGTGTGTCTATGGTTTTGTAAATTTTTAAACAGACCTTATATGTATCTTCTTTAACGTGAGATCGATGAAGATCCCTTGAGTCCCCTGTGGGAAGTCTGCTACTAGAGTCGTTTGAAAACAAATATATATATATATATANAATCTCCAGTGGAAAGAGATTTATTTTTACTAAAATTAATTTTCTATTAACCTTTCTTTAAAAGAAATGCACACATTCAAATCATAATGATAATTGTTGTAATGTAATCCCACATTTCATTATTAATTTGAATACATTCCATAGTACTTGGCAGAGCTAAAATTGCTAACTATTTATTACACTCTCGTTTTGGCAAAGAGCCACTACCATACTTTCAAATCATGATGATAATTGTTGTAATGTAATCCCACATTTCCCGGGGGGATTCGAGACTTGGGTTCGATCCCCGGCTGAGGTAGAGAGTTTTTTTCTAGCTCCCTGTACGATTCAAGTTTTATATATACCTTCTTTATGTCGATTTGGTAAAGAAAAGAGCAATTAATTATTCATGTTATTATCAGGAATTGCTTAATTTTTTTTCATTGTTGAAATGACGTAAAAGGAATCCAGTATATATTATTATAGTAAAATAATGTTATTTTTATTATAAGAAATGATAATAATTATTATTGTAAATAACTTTATAATTTAATGAATTATATCATTTATGAATAAATTTTTGCCTCTAATTTTGCAAAGCGCTTTGGATTTGTTGGTTTTTAAATTTGAAATGACTAAGGTGTAATCTTAATAATGGAAAACAAGACGTATTGTATGCTTACAGGGGAATAAAAAAACTGTTAGTGTTGAAAAATGTGAATAAAATATATCCTAGCCCAGACTCAATGACGTCTGAATGGGAAGGCAAGTCACGTCTATCTTTTGAATCTGAGGCTTTTAGAAGAACTCCAAACAAAGAAAAATCTCTATTCCAAAGAGGTTACGAAGAATGTGGAAATATGAATTGGGTTACTCACCGCGATGTTTATATCAGTCATGATTCGATTTATTCGCTAAAAAAAAAGTATTGTTATTTAAAACTCGTCATGTTTGTGCAATTTACTTGAAAAAAGTTGATTAAATTAAGTTATATTAAATTGCTCTGAATGAGAAACACTTCAGTGAATGTTAATTTACATTAAAGAATTGACATTCTAGGCTGTTTCAGCCGGTCTCAGTTTTGTTCAATTACATAAAATATTACCATGGCAAATTTCTTTATCCCTAGCAAAAAAAAAAAAAAAAATGTCGTTTTTTGTAATTTGGATCAAAAATAACGGTTAGGTTTTCAAAGGGATTGTTAACAACCGCAAATGAAAAAATCCGGTGCTTCGCCTACTATGATATCAAAATTGCAGTTCCAAGTCGACAGAATTCGATACTGATAAAAATATATGAATTATTTTTATAGGTGATCATTCAATGGATGAAGTAGTTGTTTTCCTGGTACTCTAAATTTAAATCCGTTGGTTGGTTGAATAGGCATGTTTTTTTTTTCCATGAAAATGTATATTTCGTTAGGAACAATACAAAATTCAACTGATTGAAGGACATTTGCAATTAAACATCACTGCTATATTTAAAATGGAAATAAAATAGGTAAAATTATAAATATAGTAAATGTATAGATAGTAATGTAAAACATTAAATATGTGATAAATATGTAAAACATTAAATATGTACCCCCACTCCCCTTTTACTTCAAAATTCATAATGTTAGTCATGGAAATGTGAACTTAGGGACAGGACGTCCTCTCTCATCTTCATGATAGGTAGGTGTGGCAAAGTACTGCTTTAATGATATTTCAATTTTTTTTTCTTGTCAATAAGTTGTTTGTTTGCATGTTTTTTTTTTTAATTGGTTCTTTTTCAAATTGTTTTCATAAACTTTTAATTGTCTTACATAGCTTTCTACATTCATACTCTTGATATCACATTATATTATAATTCTCTATTATACTAATTTCAAATATTACTGTATTCTCATGACATTGTATTTCTACAGCCCTGAAGATGGCTTACAATGTAAGCCGAAACGTTAGCAGATAATCCTTCAATAAAAAAATACATTTTTTTAATTTTTTTTTTTTTGGATCTACCTCGACCGAACCCCAACTAAAATCATCTTAGAATAATATCTACAGTCAACAAACTCTCATTTTGAATATTAAATATGTGATTATCAGATGTTTCTTGTTGGGGTTCGGTAGATCCAAAAATACAATTGAAAAAATGTGTGTTTTTTAAATCATCTGCCAACGTTTCAGCTTACATTGTAAGCCATTTTCAGGGCTATCATGAAGGCGTGATAGGACATCGTGCCACTTGGTCCTATTTTCATGAAAATGAAAATGGGATCATGGTTCAGTCATGAAAATGGGATCCTGGTGACACGACTTCCCCCCTCGCCTTCATGATAGCCCTGAAGATGGTTAACAATGTAAGCCGAAACTTTAGCAGATGATTTAAAAAACACACATTTTTTAAATTGTATTTTTTGGATCTACCTTGACAGAACCCCAACAAAAAACATTCTATAAAAATATCTACGGTAAAAAAAACAAAAACAAGAAAACTCTCCAATTAAATATGTAAGGTTCTCAGGTAATCACGTTTTAAGTTTAAATGTTTTATAATAGTGATGGCAAAGCATTGCTTATCTTATGCAGCTGCTGAGTGAAGGACATGATTCTTATAAATAAAGAGATATCGTCGCTATTTCTCTCAGACGAAAGAAAAGTTGAAGTTAGTAGCGGAATCATGCATGGCCTTTTTTTCTCTTCTGAAGGAACCCCTCAGTTTATTTTGGTTACCACTCGTGACCTCGGTCAGTCCAGACTTTCAGGAATCGGTCCTTCGAAAGAACAGTCTTGCTACTTTCGACGTATAACCTTAGCTATGAATGATATGGCTGACTATTGTTATTATGGATATTAATCAGAAATAGCTAAAAGTCAGGTGGTTTTTTTCATTATTAATCTCAGTTTTTTTTATTATTATTGGAGATAGAGGCATTTTTAATTCATCAAGCTCTCACAGGATCTTAGTAGTATTAAAAATTCAGTTTTGTGACAATTATGAAGAATTGTTTTATGACAAAATTCAGTTTTTGAAATAACAAAGAACTCATATAAAGGAAGATATTTACGAATACTGTGATGGTTGAGCGCTTTCCTATCTTCTTCTCCGCCAATCTATAGCTAGCCTTAGTGATTTTATTTTTAATGCAAATTGCTCTTTCCAGGTTGTGAGGGTAAAATATGGATTTTATTTATGTTCTCCTTTTATGAGATATGAGAAATCTGTTCGGTTTCGAAGCAAAACAAACTTATGTTTTCTTTTTTTTTCATAAAGTATTTTTTATCGCCGATTGGCAAATATACCATACATGTATATTGTTTTTTTAAAAAATGAGATAAAAACGAGCAGAATGCTGTGCCATTTGCTACAGGCAGAGATAAGACTATTTTCCTTCTGGATAGTATATCAGTTGAACACTATTCCGTTTTCTTTCTCCTGTCAGGACAGTACGGTCCCTCAGAGTCCTTGAGCCTCTCAACAATGCCATTTCGTCCCGGTCTGTTCACAGCTAGCGGCTACCCTCTTCCTCCCCAAGTTACCCCTGTCCTTCTTTCTCGCCTGGTTTCTTATCCTAGGCTCTGGCTGTATACATGTGTGGTCTTCTTCATGAGGCAGTGTTCATCCAGCTTCCTCCTACAGATATAGGACATTTACTTAAGTCTTTCTTTGATTGGTTCTTTTGCTTTCAATTCCCATTTTTCTTTGTGTCTTATACTATGTAGGTGTCATGAAGAACAAATTTCTTCTTGAAGTTCATTTCATAATATATGTTTATCTATTCCTGCTCTAGCGTCATAAATTCCATTATTAGCACCTCTGATGCTATTCAATACTATCGAAAGGAGTGTTATTAATGATAAAATCCAGGCAGTGAGATTAGAGATTGAGAGAAAGAAGAAATTTACTATTTATTAATAACAATTAGTCTCTCACTATCGCATTCTTGTTCATCGAAGAAAAAAAAATTTAGTTGCAGTAAAAAGTAATCTTGCAAACAAAGAGGATTGATTAAAAAAAAAGAAAAAAAAATATATAAACTAAAGCCAAAATTAAATTTAGCCAAATAANCTATATATATTTATATATTTAAGCTTCTATGGGATGTTGGTTGACCGTTGACAATTAAGAGAAGGAGATAGTTGGGGTTCGGTCATTATTATTAATTAAAACCACTAAACAATAATATTGGTTCACTAATTTTTAATTCACATTTAAGCTTATTTTCACGACTGGTTGAATAAGCTTGTTACTAGTATAAATTGGGCAAAAAGAAAGGGGGGTTATAGAAAGAGAGAAAAAAAATAATGCAAAATTTTTCAGACTTTTTTGGAGAGTTTATTCTGACCCCTCGTCAGGCCTAGGGTCATTTTGTTCATTCTTACTTTCCTTTTCGCTTGATTAAGTTAGTCTTTGACACTTATTTCTGCCATCTCTAGTCTGTGATCAAACCAAAAGGAAATCTGCTAGTGTACACTGCTTCTGTGTGAAATGATTCTCTTGCTGGCCTATTCCCTTTGAAGCTTGTTTTCGTTACACCGTCAGTCTCTCAAATTCTTTCCCGAAGGTCTGTAGTGACCGCTCGATGAACAATTTCCTTTGTGTAACACTGCAGCATTGAAATTTATAGTAAAGCAGAAAAACCAAATATTCGTAAGTGTTGGCTTTACGTAATGGTCATATTATCCTCCAGGATTGCATGCCGTGTGCCCCATCTTTGATTAGATTCCTGTTTGGGGTCGGCCGAGTGGGTCATATTGTCCCATTGATTTGGATTTCTTGGAGTCTGCGCTTTTCGCCAGTGCAGGTCATCGTCCCTTGATTCTTGCGTAAAATTGATTTCACTGCTTGCATTAGAGTCCCCCGCCTTAAGAAACATGGGAAAAACCACTTTAAATTTTCCATCACCATTTTATTTTGTGGAAATCTGAAGTATTCGTGTTTAATCGATGGTAATGCCTACTTTGACTAGGGGTCTGTCATTTTTTTAATTATATATTTTTCGTATTTTAAATTGTTTTGCTGCAGATGCTATAAGGTGAAATATTTGGAATATATGGTGAAATATAATGATTATATTAGACCGGTTAAAAAGTACAACTTTTTTTTTAAATTCTTTATTTATTTTTTAAACCTCATCAATTTTTCTGACTCAAAGTTATAACTACCTATACAATAGTAAAGTAAAATAAAGTAATACTTACCTATACAATAAATACAATAAACGGATCTCTACAGTTTAAATGACGCATTAAGATATATCCTTACCTTACTTATCCTTATCTACATACTACTTGTAGATTTCCCTCAAGATCACGAATTTATTAACGGAAATTAGGGAATATCTCCTTACCATGATCTCCCTGTTTTAAATTCTAAATCGACCAGTGGTTAAGTGTGAAGTAAATCTTTGACTACTAACCTAATAGTGTCTATCTAATAGTGTGAAGTAAATCTCTCTCTACTAGCCTAATAGTGTCTATCTAATAGTGTGAAGTAAATCTTTGACTATTGGCCTAATAGTGTCTATCTAATAGTGCGAAGTAAACCTTTGACCACTAGCCTAATAGTGTCTATCTTATAAAAGGAGCGTGTCGGGGAGAAATTGATAACACACAAACCAGGTTATAGTCAATGGGCGCCTTCGTTCTCTGGGCTACATCTGCTTCTCGTCTCTGAAGAACTTCTTTTAGAACTGTGCTGCTCCTTCCATGTGCTCTAGAGTACGCAGGAAGGGATCACCTCACGCACTCCTGGCAATTCCTCTGCCTATTAGAGCCTACTCTTCAGCAAAGTGTTTACATGAACTTGTACTTCGTATCTCAAAATCATTTTTTTTTTTTCTCCCGCGAATTCCGAAGATTGTTATTAAGTTTTTTCTCGGGGTGCCAGAATAGCTGATAGCTCATCCAGTCCTGGTGATAAAGTTTTTATTTATATCCGGTCCTTTTTATTGATAAAGTAAAGCTGGTCGTGAGCTATGGGTGAATGGGATGGCAACCTGTAGATAGCCCCTTCCTTCATGACCTTAAGTCGTTAAAAAGGAGGCAATCCCTCCTTATCACTTTTTTTAAACAAAAAAACAACAACATTTCTTTGGAAGTACCGAAACAACTATGGAATCGAGTAAAATAATGTTTTATTTATCCCCATCCCAAACTCTGCTTTTCCGCCTTTTAGGACCTGCAGAATAGAAATCTTCAAAAATAAATAAAGAAAATACCGTACTTGGAACATTATTAATGTGAGTTTCTCGTATTTTAAAGCGAGTTTTTAAATTTGAAATTTTTGAAAAAATTTGAGACCATATGCCACCGAAACCTCTAATGAAAAACTTCCAGCATAGAGATGTCCATCCATTACTTCCTTCGTTTAAAATTGTAGGAAATTACAAGTTATTATAATTGTATTAATTACGCCAATACTTATGTGATAACTTGGTAGAGAATTTGTTGGGGTTCGGTCAAGGTTGGTGCGAAAAAATACAGTTTTTAAAAAATATATTTTTTATTATTTGCAAATTGTTAGTCATTTATAGCCTTGAATCATGAATGTGAGATTAAATGTTCATGACTGGACTCAGGACATTTGATACAGGTGACATGACGTCCCCCCTCACCTTCATGATAGTCTTGAAGATGGCTTACAATGTAAGCCGAAACGTTGGAAGATAATGAAACATACATTTTTTTTCAATTGTATGTTTTTTGCATGAACCTTGACCGAATCCCTGCAAATTCTCTACTAATAATCTGCGGTCAAAAACTCTCCATTTGAACTTAGGCGATACCCTATTCAAATAAGAATAATAAAATAGTTACGCGATAAGCATCTAATAAGGAATGAATAGTCTTCATTATGTTCAATAGCACAACTCAATGAAGACTTGGCTCTTTAAGTAAAACCAAACATTATTCATATTTTGTTGTAGGAAAATAAGAAAACGCATATTATATCGATGTCGTAGTCGACGGAGCTTGGAAAACTAAATACAGTTGAAGTATGCGATCTCAGCCTCAGTAGGGGTGGGGTGTAAGTCTCTTATGTAAGAATGAGAGGGTCTTCACTGACGTTGGGCAATAGTCATCGCTCGTTACAGATAGTGTAGAGGCAGACATAGTGCCCCGAACGGAAGGAATGCGGAGTGTAAGGGAAGATGTGAGCAGTGCGAGATGCAAGTAGCAATTGATCACCGCTGACTGCGATCACTGTTACTGTCACCGAGGAAACTGTTACTGACATGACGTTACTAGGCGTGGCGTTTGCGCCAATTTCCATCCAGACTCTAATAGTCCTGACAGCACCTGGATCACGAATTCCTCGGGATGACTTATTCCAACCGCCTAAGTCTCTCTCCCCATTTATTTCTATTACAAATCATAAATAAATAAAAAAAAAATTGTTCTGTGTTTTCTTTAATGATAATCAGATATTCATATAAGGCTTCCTTATGGATCTACATTAAGTTATTGCCTTCCTCTCTAATTACTTACTATTCATGGTTTCAAAGTATTAGCGTCGTATTCAGGCTAAAATTTATCAAGCAATAGAATAAAAAATAAGTTTAAACATTGAATTAGTAATATGATATAGAGATTAATTAAATTAAAAACACATAATTTTATATTTTAGATAATAATAACAAATAACTAACGTGTTACGCAATAAAGTGTAATAAATAATAGTTCTATGACTTTTAAAAGAATAAAAATCGTTAGTAGATGTTTTTTGTTGGGGTTCGGTCAAGGTAGATCCAAAAAATACAATTTAAAAAATGTTTTTTTTTTAGTTGTCTGCCAACGTTTCGGCTTATAACGCCCTCTTCAGGGCTACCATGAAAACGAGAGGAGACATGTTGCCATATGTCATGAATATGAGATCCAGGTAACAGGATCTAAGCTAATTTCACATGTTCCAATAAGATGGATATAAATAAAAGTAAATGACTTATAATTATGCGTTCTATTTCATTATGCAAACGTTTAAAAGTCGATAGTTGTCATACAACTCTTCAAATAACTTTATAGATGAAGAATAACTGTTGGAGACACGACGTAAAGTAAGGCAAGAAAAACATTGTTTCAGCGAATGCTTTGAACTTTTACTTTGATTCTCTTGATGTATGCGGTGTCTCTAACTAGAGTAACCGTGTCACCGACTGTTTCTCTATGAACATATTGGTATGAAGGTTTTGTTGTTGGATACTACGGGAGTATGTAATAGCCGTGTAGTGTATAATACACACACACACACACACACACATATATATATATACCACTAGTAGATATAGCTATAACTAATTTATTATAGATATCTAATAAACATTGTGATCTGATTACTACTGTACTGAATATTTGAAGGCGATTTCAGGGCAATTTGGAATTTCGGACAATGTTTTTTGAATTGTTGAACGAATAGGTTGAAGTTGTTGCTTGCAAACATAATGTACACATGTTTTCAAAGCTGTAATTACTCGTATTACGTTCACCAGAGTCAGCTAACTGGTCAAAGGAAATTCCTTCGCACTTGGGTAATTAAGATACAGTATACTTTAATTGCTCTACAACAGATCCAACGAAGGCCCCACAGTCATCTCCTACTCTTCTGTGTAGCATCTTATTTTGAGTATCATGTTTTGATATAATATAATTCATCCTTCCCGTTCCTACTCCACTAGCAGAGAAAAGAATAAAACTAATTTGTATTTTATAATCCCAAAATATCAAATGACAACATAAACTTTTAGATCGTTATAATATTAAAAGATATTATTCTCTACAAGGTCTGTAAACTTATAAAGTCTCCTTTGGGGACTCAATGATCTCCAATGTGTTTGGGTTAAAGATTTTTTACACTTCCAAGGTATCCCAAGAAATTTTCCACTGCAGCAGCCAGTTATCGGAAGACAGATTTTAGTGTTCCTGCTTTTGGGACCTCTTATAATAAAAAAATTATTTATAAAATTAATTTTAATGGCCGTTTCAGATGGCCCCGGTTCGATTTTTCCTTCCTATAAAAGCAATTGGGTATTTTTTTTTCAACTATTATTAAAGAAAAATAAGAAAATATTAGAGTATTCAAGCAATATCAAATAATTCGCACTTTGTGTATATAATGATTCCATCTTCAGAACTCAGTTGATTCTGAAAGCGCTCAGCAATTAGAGAAAAATATTGTCTGTGAACTTTCTCAAGTTATTGATAGATAACTCCTAGCACATAATTTTTTCTTTCTATATTTCTAATGTACTAGCGGAATCAAATCTTCGTTGTGGCTTCTAAATATCTTCATATATATTTTCTGACGATCAACAAAATATAGGTTGAAGTTGTTGCTTGCAAATTGAACTTAGTATTGACAGACCTATGGAGAGATTTATTTTTTGTGTGTGTGTGCATTCAAGTGCGCATCTTGAAAACCGTACGAATTTTTTGGGTCGAACTGAAATTGATGATTTTGTGACTCCTCCCTACTACGTTAAGTGATCAAGTCATACATGAAAAAAATAAATTGCGTATGAGAGATGTGTAAAACAAATAAATTAAAAGATTTTGTTTTAGAGGATGCCACACTTTCCTTGATTCTGTGGAAGACCGACGAACTTGAGTTGAGTCTCTATTTTCAGCCGAATTAAAGAGTGATTTATGTTGGAGATAGTACTTCATGGAATGGGCATATACATATTCTTCATTCCATATCAATTTTTTTACTCTGTAGAACGGGGAGGAGAAGGAACATCTCTTTTTCGCGAGCAATGCACGTCCCACTGAACTTATCAGGATAAGAGGAAAATAACATGTTATTTATGACTCGTGCTAAAACTAACGCGTCTTCTTAGTATGGGGGTATCAGTGTTTGTCTCATCTGTCATCCCGTCCGGGGGAAGGGGTGTGTGTCATCCACGTGACAGAATCTTGACACAAGATATCTCGTGATTATTTTTCCTTTATCCTCGAATATTTTGACTTGTTGATTCGTGGGCCAATGGCGTGAGTGAATATTTATTTGCAGCAATGTGAATGTGTGGCTTTACCAAAGTTGTGACAAGCAATAAGTATTTTCTTCAATAAAAATAAGAAGAGGTCCGAGATGGAGAATCGGTGTGAGACACAGGATCTGCATAATATATTCACATTTTCCATGTTTCATTAAAGATAAATTAAAATAGCAGTAAATGAGGAACTTTATCTTCAAATAGTAGATAATATGGGTTAATTAGGGCTACCAATAGGCTGGAAGGAGGCTATTTACTATATATTGTACTAAAGGGCCATATGTAGCCACATGTAAATTTAGTCCTTTGTAAAATTCTTATCTTCTAAAAACATTTCCGTAACTTGAGTAACAACTAAGATATTTGGATTATAAATTTTGGTCTTTCTCTAAAAGGCCACTCTCCTTCATCCGATTTCGACCAAAAAGTAATTACTTCCAGGGCTTTCCATTGAATGCTTAAATAACACATTTGGTTTCAATAACATGGGAGCCTAACCAACGTTCAAAATTAAATTCTTAAGATTTTTCCTTATTATGTATTTTTTACAGAATAATATAGTATAAAATTGGTAGAAAATTATGTTTTACTTATATTATATCTTGCTAATATTTTTATATATCTAAGAAGATATTGATGATTTTTCATTTTGGTTTTTTTTAAAAGCCCTTCCCTCTCTAACGGTTTCTGGTATTAACGATCTCATTCGACGGTTTGCAGAAATATGATAATTAATTAATTAATTTTCGAATTTGGTCTCTTTATTTACAAATTGTGCACGTTAGGGAGCAAACAAAACACTTTACCTATTATGAATGTTTGAGGGCGTACGCCCGTGTTCGTGTACTACATGCATGCGCGTGTGTGTTTAATTTTGAACGTAACCATATTTTTTAGTTTCTCGAATGTGGAATTGGTGAAGATCCATTGAAACTTATTATTTTCTTTTAAATCTACGTCAAACTAACGCTAATACCTGTATTTTCGTACTGTCTGGATACACAAACCGTTTGACAAATCCATACTGACCTGGTCTTGAATGCAAGAAAAGTCTGTAGGTACCTAACTTGGAGTGAGGCTCAAAGATCCGCTCTGAAAGGTACATCTTCCTGGAGTGGATTAGAAATTAAGTTGGAATGTCCTGGCGTTGTTTTAAGAGATCTCCCTCGTGCAGGAGCTACGAAAACTAAGCATAGTTTATATGAGTATAATTAAAAGACAATTACGTCCTATTTGCTGACGAGAGCATTGTGAGGTCACGAAGAAAGAGTGGAGGACTTGTAAATATCTTCCTTAATAAGCGTTTTTACCTTGGAGTTATGGCACTGGCCCCATGCCAATAGAGCCCCAATAGAATAACGTAGTTGGCAAAGTACAAAATGTAGCTTATTTTACAGAAAGTTATAAATAAATAAATATTTAAAAAAAGAAGAAGTATTTTATGTCCAAATTTAATAGCACAAAAAGCTCACGTTAGTTCGGTTGTGTAGTGATCAGCATACTTGCCCGGAAAGCAGGAGTCTCGGGTTTGAATCCCGGCTGAGGTAGTCAAATTTTTTCTGGCTCCCTTTACATTTATTGTATGATATTATGGAATGTTTATCGGGAAACGCTGAAAAGTGGCGGACTGTGTTGGCCCTAGAGAAGGACTTGATCATAGAAAATGGTATAGGTTCATTTTCCAAGCATTCCTGAACAATGTATCTCTGAAAAATACATTTTTACTGTATTCCCATTCCGAGTTAATAGGAAAACTGAACTAATAAGTTGATAAATGTCCATAGCATAACAAATTTTGTTTTATTTTTCTCATGCACCATTTTTTTCATGGTAACTCATTTAGCAGTTATGTGTGTGTGTGTGTGTGTGTGTGTGTGTGTGTGTGTGTGTGAAATGGATTACGATTAAAAAGTGTAAATTATACGTAGCCTGAATTGTCAGGAAGCAAGGATGCATGACCTATGACAATAAAGAACTAATGTAATCCTCACTCACTCTCTCCCTCTCTCTCTCTCTCTCTCTCTCTCTCTCTCTCTCTCTCTCTCTCTCCCTCCCAGTCTCTCTCTCTCTCTCTCTCTC
>KZ807197.1:237142-256535 GCA_000696205.2 Oncopeltus fasciatus | reverse complement strand
CTCCCATCCCTCTCTCTCTCTCCCTCCCATCCCTCTCTCTCTCTCCCTCCCATCCCTCTCTCTCTCTCCCTCCCATTCCTCTCTCTCTTTCTCTCGCCCATTCCTCTCTCTCTCTCTTCCCTCCCCTTCCCCCCACCCCTCCCAGTCCTCTCTATTATACATATGCCCTGAAAAATGCATCGATTTTCAGGCGGAGGTGGTCGCCCAGAAGGTTCACGAATTTGTGAAGTTTTCATTCAAAGCTGACTGACCAAATACCAACCGTTTCCTCCGCTATTTCTCTCATAAGTTTCTTGTCCGAGACAGGATAGAGCATTCTTGGCCGTATGCGAGTAACTGTAAGGATTCACTCTGCGTATATTCCCCCTTGCCTTGCCGAAGGAGCCGCCTTGGGGTTGGAATGGCGCACTGCCAGCCCCCTGTCAACGTCCGCTGCAGTTCGCCGATAAACCTCTCTCGGCCCCGAGTAATAAAAGAACTGAAATAGAGAGCTCCTGGTACGAGAGCACTGGCACTGTTGGCACACTTGCAACCCCTCTAATATACGGCGCCCCGACTCTTTTACCCCCGCCTATTTTTCTTTATATTTTTACTTGGACTCTCTTTGCTCAGGAGTAATTTGGCTTACTTGCTAATATCTATCTGTACATTTCAATTATTCCACTATTAGGGGTATCAGTTTTATTTGTGTGCAATCAAACATTCGGATTGACTTGCGAAATATCATGCATTTTTTTTTCCCTACTTTTGCATCTGTTTAAGATATTTCTATAAAGTTTTTCATTTTCTAAAATGCTTTCGCAGCTTATACAAAAAAAAAAAAAAAAAAAAAAAAAAAAAAATGCCTTACTGATTAACATTTCGATGTTTTTGTTTTGTTGAATTCGTTTATTTGCTATCTTTTTATTTCTTTCCCTAATTTTAAAAGCCAGATCGACAGATGGGAGTGGACAGAACAAATAATACACTAAATAAGATTATTTATTAATCAATTTAAATATTATTATTTCAAAAAAAATGATGACATAGAAGACCATTTGTGAAATTGAACCTATTGTACGAATACTAGAAATTTACTATCTAAGATATCAGGAAAAGTCAGACACTTTATCTCCAGTGGACTCATTTTGTGGATTTCATAGATTGTTATTTCCCAACCATTTGCTAGAAAAAAATCCTCGTCACCTCGCTGTGATTCTCTATTGATGCCATGTGGAATAAGTGGGTCTTGGATACATCACTTGTAGTATTTTCTGTATTTTTTCATAATACATATCATCATACATTTCATATTGAATCAGCCAAACCTTTCCTGTCAGCTGATATGTGATTTTTTTTTTACTTGTTCTGTAGGCAATACATTTTTGAAACTGCCAAATCAAAGTGCACTGGGCACTTCTATTGCTTTTTCATTGAAAATATATAGGTAACATTCCATGCATCCTACATTTCACTATTAAAGTGCTTCATGGTTGTGTTTCGATTCTTTTGGATTAATGAAAGTTTTTGTTTTATTGGAAAACCGACCTGACTAGAGGTGTTGGTTAGGTCTTATTCTTAGTTGATGTGGGGGTATTCCTTGCATATGAAACTTTTTAGATATCTATCCATTGTTTGTTTGCCCTCGAAATTTTGGAGGCTTGTTAATACGTTTTTGGACTAGTGGATCTAGTCATATCTAATTTGCAAACATTGTTTTACTTATATATATATATGTGTGTGTGTGATGTATGAGTGTGTGCGCATACGTGCGTCTGTGTTTATACATTTCGGTTAATTCGAGGGTGTTATTTGTTTGTATTTCATTAATAAGTAGAGTTATAATATTTAAGTGTACTGTTTTTATTTAGAGTTTTTTTTTTAATTTTGGCATTGTTTCAAAACGTAGTGCGTTGTGCCAATACTTTTTTTTTTTTAATTTCTGCATATGAATTTCAATAATACATAAAGGTGTAAATTTTAGCGAGTATTTTTCTTCTCGAATTCCCACAGAATTACCAGTTTTCTACTCGTTAGTGCTATTACAATTATTTTTCTTTTTTAAAAGATGCGTTATATTTGACAGTAGCATATCTTCAGCGTAGAATTTTTTACAAAAAGATAGTCCCATGTTAAGTATTTAAAATAATAGTGTGTGTGTGTGTGTGTGTGTGTGTGTGTGTGTGTGTGTGTGTGTGTGTGTGTGTGTGTGTGTGTGTGTGTGTGTGTGTGNTTTTTTTTTTTTTTTTTTTTTTTTTTTTTTTTTTTTTTTTTTTTTTTTTTTTTTTTTTTTCTTTACGGATGATCTATCCTACTACCGGGAGGAGTCTTAAGGAGTGGTGGGGAGAGAGGATTTACTTCTGATAGAAGCGCCCTTTAGTCTGGGCTTGGCTCTCACTCCTGCAGGTTTGCATTTTTTTTCGAGAATTTAAATTAAATTAATATTATAATATCATTGATTTTATTTTTAAATATTTTTAGAATTTAAACAACAATCTCTCACCATTTTAAGCAGTTGGCATATTCATAAAAAAGTACTTTGTACGACAAGAAATGCAAGGGACTAGAATAAGAAAATCTTACTACCTCAGCCGGGACTCGAACCCGGATCTCCTGCTTTCCGTGGCACGGTGGTTAGGAAACTTGCTCGGAAAGCAGGAGACCCGGGTTCGAGTCCCGGCTGAGGTAGTAAGATTTTCTTATTCTAGTCCCTTGCATTTCTTGTAAAACATTTAACGTGGGATTACATACCACAACAAAATCAGTATTAAAAAAAAGTACTTTGTAATTTCTGTTTGACAAAATATTATATTTATTTATTGTACAAACGTATGTAGAATACATATATTGTATTCTCTGATTGTGTTTCTTTCTCTTTGGCCAGCGTAGATAAGTAATTAAATGTTGGTTGAAAGTACCTAGTATGATTTTTATTCGTGACCGATAACCACTACCCAACTGAATGAAATATATATTAATTTATCTGATATTAGATTGTAATTTTACTTCAGAAAATTTCCTATTGGAAAAAAAATTTAAAAATATATTTCTTTAACTCGTACATGATTTCAAAGTAAGCGGAAAATCCAATTGATGCCCTGAGAGATCTTGATGCCTTGTGCCTTTGTATGGAATTTTATTCGAGGACTTAGGTCCAGCAATCAGGACGTGGGGGATGATTTTAATTTTAGAAATTTACTAAGTTCGCCACGAATAAATCTAGAGAGCTTGGGTGGTCTAAGGAGAAATTGCAAATTGATAGGAGGAAGACCGCGGTAGTGTGACTGCATTATTTATAGAGGATTCGAGAAAGAGTTGAGATGTCCGAATCTGGCGGAAGACGGAATAATTGCAATTCATGAGGATTGCAATGGCTACTCCTTCTGGAGGCGATTGCCAATCAAATCCATTGACAGGTAACAGACGAGACGTCAAGAACCTGCCGAACCTTCTCGTCTTTGTTGGAGGGCTCTTGTTAGAAGATACGGTAGGTGGATCCTGATTTCCAGCAGATTTTTAGTGGGAAAACAAGCTATTCACGTTCGTACCATGACCCGACTTTTATTTCCGTTAAAAAGTATGTATATATGTTTGTACTCAATGTAGTGTCCGAAATTTTAAAATTATGAAACCGCATTCGATATTTAAGTTTCTTATCTTAAATCATTGGATAAATTTGGAGTTTTGTTAATAACTAAAAAGAAAAACCAAAAATAAATTCCTTCAAATATTTGCTATGAAGAGACTAAATACCGAATTTACTTTAAATATTTTTTGGTAAGTGGGCCCGCCCAACCCATGAAATTAACTTCTTAAATATCATTCTTAATATATATCTCTCTGAAAAATATTATAGGAAATAAATGTTTTATATTATAATTTAGCTTATTTTGGTTCTATACAGTTTTTATCTAAAAGTAGTAAAATTTTCGGGGATCACTCGCCCCTCTGAGTCTCTCTTCACTCTTCACTGACGAAGGGCGTGAGATCCCCGAAAATTTTACTCCTTGTGATTTTTTTCTTTTTGTTTGTGCACTGCACTCTCTCCTCCACCTGTTCTTGATTACTATATATCGCTGCCGCGAGTGTTTCATTTTCTACGTATACTTTATACATATATATACATCTTTAATGAACTTTTATCACCTTCAAAATATTTATCATAATAAATAGATTTCTTGTAGTGGGGATAACGCCTTTCATGTGATACCTAGCTCAGTCTCGACACGGGTAACAGGACCTAGGTCCACTTCGATTACCCCCTTTAGTCTCTGAGAATTGTATATGTGTTTTCGACTGAATCCCACGCATTCCTTGTGCTGTCCGGTGGAAAGTGAACATAGCCGCATCCTGGACCATTTCATCCACCTCTGACATTCTTTAACAGAATTTCCCTTAATTTTTGGTTATAGTAAATCAATTAATAAACGAAATTTTGAACAATAATAAACATGTGTGGTTTTAAAACTATTCGAGTATTGGCATAACTTCGGACTTATCTTTCGAATATAGAATGAAAAGGTATACATTTTATAACCCAATTGACATCAGATGTCTCTCGAAAGTGAAATTCAAATTTGGAGGAGTTTAAAAAGCATTGAACACAAAAGCAGGTTGCACTTGCAAAAGTGATTTTCTAGTTGGTGATTATTTACGGATTCTTTGCGTGTTGTCGTCTCGTTACGAAACCTATGCCGTGCTACTAATACTGGGTCTGAGGCCAGCACCTCTCTTGCACTTAAGAAATTAGTTTTGTGCTTTTGAAAAAATGATTTCTTCCCCCTCATTGGCAGCCATATTCCTTTATTAAAGGCAGCGTAGCCTAAACGGTCTATAAGTAAAACGATTATTCAAAAATATTTCCAACAAATCATCTAATGTTTGACTACGAGTTCGGTTTAGCTGGACCTTTTAATTTTTAAAATATAGGATTTTCACAGTTTGTCAGCCCCAGTGGTGTAATAGCCAGCATACTTTCCCGGAAAGCAGGAGATCCGGGTTCGAGTCCCGGCTAAGGTAGTAAGATTTTTTATTTTATTCCCTTGCATTTGTTGTATATGATAAGTTTTCGTGATGTACTTTTAATCATGGAAATTGGAAAACTCTGATTTTTGAGGAATTTGCTTGATATACTTTTTGGGTTTTGGTCGTGTCACCTGCATACAGTTGTTTTCTTAATAAACTTCTTATTGGCCAGTTTTGCTCTTGTTGCCAGCTGTAAACCGCTTTGTACTTACATAGATTTTGTATTTGACGACGAGAGTAGGAGCACCTGCACAGTAGTTTATTTAAAAAAAAGTTATTCACCACTTTCAACCTTCAGGACAGCTTCGAAATTTTTTTAAAATTTTGTGATGATTTCGAATTCTGTTTGACTATAATTTTCCTCTAATATGACACTAATCCATATCTAATTACATATGTAATGCTCATTCTTGCGTTAAGTGATTATAACTATGTCATTTAGATTCAGTCAGCCACAGCCAGTACAAATTAAGTATGTCTTTCTGTGCTGATTCTTATTCAATGGATTGATTTTAATCAGTTGAACCGCCATTTTAAACATATATATGAAATTAATAAGTTAATAATTCAAGGCTTAGCAATACCAATTTACAAACAAAACAAACTGTAAGTCGAGAATCTCGCAGTATCTAGGGGGAAAAAATTGCTTTATTAAAATACTGATTAAATTAAAGAATTGTTAACAGCTTATTAGCGTGTTGGTTGTGATTTCTGAACATTTAGTTCGGGAGGACATATAAGGTTTCATGACACTTGGACACACCGGACCTCCACAAAGGGGCGTAATAATCTAAGGGTTGATCGCCCCTAAACCCGATCCTACCTACTCAAGCAATAGTTATACTGAAGGGCGTAATAATCTAAGGGTTGATCGCCCCTAAACCCGATCCTACCTATCCTGATTAAATTAATTAAACCTTATTGACTTTTTAAATAACTAAATTTAAACAAAAATAATTTACACAGTTACTTCTTGGATGTGGTGTAGTTGAGTATATTTTCTACTAGAAATAAATGTGCGAAGGAACCTCTGGGGTGGCTCTAGGAGACCCCTTTCGAAATCGCAAGTCCATATCGGTCGCCGTACTTATTTTTGGATTGGTGCGGCCCCCAGATTCGCGAGCTCCCAACACCTCGCAGAGAGAATCTATCTAAACTCTTCTCTTTCTGCAATTCCTTCTTGTTGAGGTCGATAATGTACCTTATTCAGGGGTTTGGCACATTACTTATCATTGATCCGTTTGAATTTCTGTAGAAACCCTTATAAATTTACGGCAGCCATATCATTCGGAACGTATCACAAGGAAATTTGTACTTGTGAAAGAGATATCTCTTCCAAAATGTAATTTGATGAAATAGAAAAAAAAACAAAAAACAAAATAATACTTTTTTTATATTGCAACCTTACTCTCCTATTACTTCTTTTTTTTTTAATGAATTTTGTTGTTACATTTTACAACAAATACAAACATTTTTTTTAAAATTTTGTTCTTCTATCTGATTTTTATCTGTCTAAATGAATTGGTTACTCAAAAACTAAGGTAAGGGCAATAACGTAATCAATGTAAAGTCAGTTTGTTTAAGTCTGTAGATAAATATTTAATATTATAAATATAACTAACATGTACTCTTAAAATTCTATCGGAAAACTGGGAATTAATTAAATATGGTACATTATTCATAGTATTTTCTAGTGTTTTCTTTCAATAAAATATACTCATAAATACTATTAATGTTGACATGAGAAACCTAAGTTTTTATTTATTTGATATTGTTATTCTATTCTTTTAATGAAATATACTTACAATTTCTCTTAATAATGTATGTGGGAACCCTCGGTCTCCCGACACTCCCGTTTTAGTGATCACCGTCCACACTAGTTCTCCCAATTTAACATCATCACTATGTATGGGTTTCTAATGAAGTTCGTGGAGTAGTCTTCAGTTTGTGCCCGCATGATATCGGGAGTCTGACTGCCGCTTCTATGTGTAACTTACAAACTAACCCTCATTTCTGACTGGTCATACTTATGACGACAGTCGGATCTACTCATCAAATTAAATTAATATTTTCTCACTAGTTTAGAAATTATGAATGGATGTGTTTACTGTGCTTTTTAGCACATTTCTCGTTGTGAAATCTGAAAGCTTCTAACCTTGGTATAAAGATGCGACTTCTGAAAAATGTCAACAGATCTTCACCGGTCCTACGTTCGAGAAACAAATAAAATGGCTCGTTCAAAACTTTGTTAGTGAGTGCATATGTACTTAAAATTAAACATTGCACTGCACACAATTATTAACATAATGAAATCAAGTTCAATATTTATGCTTCTTTTTGAAAAAGATTTAATGAGTTCCCTAATTAGGCTTAGGTTTAGAGGGAGACAAAATTTAAATTCTTTGTATCTTCATTATTGAAACAAAATAGCTGTAAATTTTAATTTTTTAACATTAAAAAAATCTCATATTAAGATGAATATTCAGAATGTAATATGAAGTGTTGGGCGGGACTTCTTATTTTTAAAATATAGAAACCAAATTTGGTATTTAGGTTTTTATTGTAAATTGTTTAATGAACTAGTTTTCGATTGAAATCGGATGGGGAAGAGAGGATGTTTATAGAAAGATAAAAAATTATTACATTTATAGCTTTATTTATATTAGTTTAAAAAAAAATTATTGAAAACCATAGCTGCTAAGAAAATTTTGTAAGTTTATAACTCTTTTTTTTTTTTTTTTTTTTTTTTTTTTTTTTTACGAAATACGCTAATTGAGGAAAATTTATACAAATATAAGTACGATGAAAGTTAAAATGGAGAGTTTTTGCTCGTGGAGATTATCGGTAAAGAATTTGTTGGGGTTCGGTCAAGGTTAATTCAAAATAATACAATTTAAAAAAAACTTATTTTTTATCATCATCAGTTCATTGTAAGCCATCTTCAGGGCTATTATGAAAGCGAGAGGGGACGTGTTGTCTGTCAACTGGAACAAATCTTCACGACTGCTTCATGACCACAGGTGACACGACGTCCCCTCTCGCTTTCATAATAGCCCTGAAGATGGCTTACAATGTAAATACGAAACGTCGGCAAATAATAAAAAATAAACTTTTTTAAAATTATATTATTTTTGGATAAACCTTGACCCAACAAATTCTCTACGTACGTATGTGTACGATGGTCGAGTACTCCCCCCCTCTGAAGTATAGAGCCGGTTTTCAAAAGAAGAGTTTTTTTTTGACCGTAGATATTATTATTAGATGATTTTAGTTGGGGTTCGGTCAAGGTAGATCCAAAAAACACAAATTTAAATAATGTATTTTTTAATAAAGGATTATCAGTCAACGTTTCGGCTTACATTGTAAGCCATCTTCAGGGCTGTATATCATGAAGACGAGAGAGGATGTCCTGTCCCTAAGTTCACATTTTCAGTCATGGAAATGTGAACTTAGGGACAGGACGTCTTCTCTCGTCTTCATGATAGCCCTGGCAGATAATTCTTTTAAAAAATACGTTTTTTAAATTTGTGTTTTTTGGATCTACCTTGACCGAACCCCAACTAAAATCATCTAATAATAAGAGCCAGTTTTAGTTTTATTTTCGCTTCTGCTCAAGATGGGATGTCTCCCACATGTAAGATGTAATTCAATATTTACTCTGTTGTATCTCCATATCAGTGAAACATGGCAAATATATTTTAATTAAGCAGGTTCTTGCTGACGGACTTTTCCGCAGTTTTCTTGTCTGTACCTTATATTTTCATTTCATAATATGTTATCTCTTCTCTGTATATGTATTATATTTTATTATAATAATCCATACTTTTTTTTTATTATTCAAGGCTTTAAAAGCTAATATACTTCAGTGCAACTTATACTTTGCAAATACTGTAATCATTTATTAGTAGAGAATTTGTTAGGGTTCGATCAAGTTTGTTCTAAACTATGTAATGTAAATGTAATAATTTTTTCATATTTCAGTTCTGATTCAGTTTTAAAAATTTAATAACCCTGGTAATTTCCCCGACCATTATAATGATTAATAACTGGGATTATGAGTCTTCTGCAATCCATGTGTTTTCTTTCGATGACTAATGATGATTCGAACACATAAGATAAAGATGCATGTATTTATGTTTTAATCCATACACCCTTATTGAATTCATTGAAACTCATTTGTGTACATTATCTGTAAATGATTATCATGATGCATTTGAGGCCAAGTCTTAAATGCACCATGCAATATTGAAGCATCATATCCTGTAGATTGGGGCATAGATTGGTGGTATTCACCGATTGGATTCAGCCGGGACTGTTGATTGAGCACATTCCTGACAGTGTACCGAACCTTGTCTTCCCAATACCTATTTCGGTATCGTGTTGTCATTACACTCCCTCCTTCGAGGAGCCCACGTCTTACGCCCGGAGTAAGTAACTAGTATGTCAGTCCGTAAACTGAGCAGAAACCCCAGTTTTCGTTAAATATGGATATGAGTGAGAGTAGATGATTTATTTGATCTTACAAGCCGAGGAGAGCACTGTACGTAAAAAATCTGATCACTATAGCTGGATCTGAAATGTTGGGTGGTATATACCCCTATTATTAAGCACATTTCTACCTTAATAACTTTAGGGTTTATTAACGTAATCCGTAAATTTTTAACATTACAGCTTATAAGCCGTAAAAAATATTTTTCTTAATGAAATTTCGCAAGTTAACTTTTTAAATGTAAAATGAGTTCGTTGTTATGTAAAAGCGAAGGAATAGGAGTGGGGATTACCTGATATATCAAATGCTAATAAAGTTTTTTTTTCGCTGCAGATGGGATATTAATAATTTGAGTACAATGAAAAGTATCACAATTTGTTTAATGATAAAAGATATATTTTATAAGTGTGAAGGATTACATGAAAAATATTAATCAACTATAAAAGTGTGTACCCTACTTATATGTTTGTTGTTAATTAATGTTGAAAAGTAGATTATGAAGCTCTGTGTGTTTTAGAAACAAAAATTTATAATTTTTCATAGGTCAAGTTTTAAAAAATTACGTTTATTGAAAACAATACTCCGAAAATCCATTACATAATTCGTATATTGTTACTGTCAGAGATGGCTTATTTTAATAGGTTTTTAATTTTTTTATTTAATGGTTGGCTTCCCATTTAACCACTTAGGGTCATAGAGGGAGGGGCTATCTACAGGTTCCTATCCCATTTTAATATTTAAAAAAAAAGTGTTAGAAAGTGATGTGTAACATTTTTCGGGGTTATTTCAATTATTTTTGTTGTTGGATGTCCGTCAAGCCGATGCTGCCTAAACTAAGTACATTTATCATGTTTCATTAAATATATAAATAAAATTAATGACAAATCACAATGAAGTTAATGATGTTAACACCCCTTGGTTAGAAGTAGCTGTGCTTCTATTTATCATGCTACGTAAATATCCGATATTTAGGAATTCCATAGTGATGTTATGGTCAGACCGTCGTCACAACATTTATGATTTAGTGCGGATATTAATTTACATTATGATAGATGAATAATAAAAAATAGGTAAATAATCTTAAGGGTTATTAATCACTACCAATTAATTTAAAACTACCATACCTTATATTATCCGTCTTCAAACACATGTATTCGGCCACGAGGATGGATAATGTCCGAAAGCGCTCGTCAACAGAAGATAGTTTGCAGAAACCAATGAAGACGGATAATAGAAGGTATGATAATAAAAAATAGGTTTACTATATGATAGATTAATACATTTTCTGCATCTGTGGTTTATTTTAGTGAATTAATAAAAAAGCCATATTTCTCAGACCTTGACTCACTCGATCTTTAAAATTTTATTATAAATCACTGACTGTTCTTTATTCTCTAAAATTTGATTGCTTTCTCCCCCCCCCCCAGATCCGCTATTAACGAACGTCAGAGGTTAACGTTCCATGACCTCAGAGAAAATCTAAATTCCGCTCTTAGCTTCGATAAAAATAGAATCCTTTATGCACGTACTGAAGAAATTCCATTCTCTAAATTCAAAGTCTAATATATTCCTTATAATGAAGGTTCATAGAAGGAAGGACAGTAGAGAAGTGTTAGTACAGGTGACTTTGGAGAGAAGTGATAATGATGTGTGACAGGAGACACGTGTATGATTATGATGTGTGACAGGAGACACGTGTATGCTTATGATGTGTCACAAGACAGATAAGGTTATGCACTAGTAAGGTTAAAGCATGCGAAGCCAAAGCGCCACCTTTCCGATACGAAGAGAAGCTCTCCCCTGTAGGGCGTGCCACTCATTAAGTTCAGCTCCCCCCGATCGAAGAAGACAAAGGATGAGCTCATAGGTCAGCAGGGGACGTTAGCAGGCTGGCCGCCGGGTAAGTGGAGCTGCATACCTCCTCGCCTCTCCTGTGGTCTTCCGACATACCATTCCCGTCTGCCCTTAGCGATGGTAGGCTAACGTAGAAATACCCGACCACCACCTGTACGTATGTATATCAACTCATAAATATGACCTTTCCCTCTGTAAATGTGGCTTGTACTTCATTTCAGTTTGGAAAAATTCTTTAGGTCCGTATTCTACAGTCAGATAAATTTCAATGTTATTCATAAGGATTGTTGCCTTGTTGAAATCTTTTTTTATTTCACTAATCTAAATCGAATCTTTGCGATTTAAAGTCCTCCACTTTCACCATGAAGTTTGTGAATGGGTGACTTCATGGGTTTGTGTGTGTCATCTCACTGTTCGAATGCTCTACAGGTGATGCCATCCATCTGACAAGGCACTAAGAAACTCAAAATGGAAGCAACGCTTGCTGAGTAGAAGAGTTGTGAAGTTTTCAGCTGGTGGTTAAATCAGTTCAGGGGTAGTGGTACTTATGAGGGAGGCTTAAATTAAGATTTGGTCCAGGAGATATTTTTGAGAGGAAGCTAGTTTATATTGGATTTACTTTTGGACGAATTAAATGGTTTAGACAATTGTTAATGTGGGAAGGAAGAAAGAGTTCTGCTAGAAATTCTTGGTCGTGAAAGGTATGGATCTCGCTGTTAGAAGAGTGGGTGTTTCTCAGAGTGATACTGAGCCAAGTGCCATCCTACTTACCGTCCCACCCCTGCCGTAAGGGTTACTTGAGGGTTTTCTGTGAGTGAGTTTTTATGGGTCTAGCTAGCCACAGAGAATCGTCATGTGTACTGAGCTAGGGGAATATTTAGTTTTTCTTAGTTATCTGCCTTGTACTTTGTGAATGCGTTTCTGAGCTATCCAGTCAATCTATTGAGATATGTTTATCTCGAGGAGCGCGATATTTCTGTCATTGAGGTCAGGCTCTATGTTTGGCTGTAAAAGTTCGAGGCTGTTGAGAGGAAAAGAGGGATGGGACTTAGGAATTGTGAAGGGTTTCCTGGATCTCGCTGAAAAGCAATTATGGATGGCTAGTATAAAGGGATCTGTAGCTTTTTTGTCGATTTCTAATTTAAATTTAAGAGATATTTACAAATCCACCTTTCGCTTGCTTGAAACGATGACCAGTCGATCTACATTCCTTTTTTTTTTTTCTAATGAAGACGCTGCTAAAAATGACAACTTTAAATAATGGGTAGCTCAGGGGATCCGTACGGGTCTCGCAATCCTGACGCCCAGGTCAATCTTTTATTTATAATATAGAAGCTTGTCCTGAGCCATGGGTGTTTAAAAAGGGGTGGCAACCTTTAAGTAGCCCCTCCCTCCAATGACCCTAAGTGGTTGCAAGGGAGGCTAACACAGCAAAAAAAAATAATGAATAGTTTTGAGGTATGTATTTAATTAGGCTATTGATTGTGCATTGAAAAATAAATTGATCCGATCGGAAAATCGCTGCAGCCCAAATATTATTCACTGAACACGGCGTAAAATATTTCGTGGGTCGCATTGCCTACACTGGTGCGTATTTCTCTTACAAGCAATAGTGCAAGTCTTGGGCCGATGCAGCATATTTCCGTGTATGCGCGGTTTTGAAATACATTGGTTTATATACCATTACCTCTTTATGGTAAAACTACTCTAATTGAGATTTAGAAAATAATAATTGCGCCTTTAAAAAACGAGCGGAAAAAAAGGTTCCGCGGACATTAATTTTTTCTTCCCAGGAATATAATTTTTTTCCTTCAGCGAATTTAACTCAAAGTACGTGTGCAATTGCAATATTGTATTAGCCAAGGGAAACGATCATTTAAGGAAGATATTACTTTACTAACTTAGCACATTTCTAAAATACTGCAGGGATTATTAGTAAATGAGTAAATGGTTATTTAATCTTACTAGAAAGAGAAGAAAATTAAGATCAGGTGAGGGTAGCCAGTAAAAGGGGCTGCTCAGCTGACTGAATTTTAATCTTATTTTATTTATTTATATTAATTATATAGCTTATTTATTCCAAGTTATCCCACAAGTGATTACTTTTTCTATTAAAACATTACACTTTTTTACATTTAAAAAAAAATAAGAGTTATGAAACTTGTGTGATTTCACGATTTATTTTTGTTGGGAAGTTAAAATTTATTTGAGCAAATAAAAAAAAAGTTTTTTTAAAGTCTTTTCATTACAAATTTCGCTTTAATACTGTCCTACTGATTTGTAAATCTTGAGACATAATAGAGATCTGTGAGAAGCTATAAACTAGTGAGTGATCAGTTTCATTAAATATTTTTATGCAAAACAGATTCTATTTTATTAACTGTTTGTCATGAAAACTAATGTACAGATGTCACAATAAAAAACAGTGCATAGACTATACATATTGAAATTAAAAAACCATTGTTTGAGTGTTGGAAAACTAATTTTTTACCAGATGTGATGTGTGTTTTGAGCAGAGGAAGCCCAGGAAGTCAAGAGACAGTTGTAGAATTTTAATGGCTTTTCTCATTCATAACTGGCTGAATGGGGTTATGGGTTATGGCATGGAGTAACTTTCATTATGCACAAGCTTTATTTATTTACAAGGCATTAAATATTTGTATCTATGTTAATTCTTTGTTATTATCCAAATAAAAATATACTGACAGTAATTTGTAATAAATTGAGTTTTCATGTGTATGTACATACACACGTATGTATACTACTTTTTTAGCTTGGGTATGTAGGAAGTTCAGGGACATTAAGTTTAGAAGAATGTTATCTTTGTAAGTATTATAGTGAAATTAAGGCTGATGTCAGATATATTTAACATTGGCAAAAATAAATTTATCACAGCATGTTCATGTACCTTTTGAAAAAAAAAAAAAAAAAAAAAATTGTATGCAACAATGATGATTACTGCCAAAAATTATAAAATAAGTACAATAACTATAAAAACTTAAGTTAATCATAATTTTCATTCTTAATTTTTGCATTCTTTCTTTTTTCAGTTACATACATTTTTAAGCATATTATTTAATTTTTTTGAATTGTAATTGAAGATGTTTAAGATACCTCACCTCTGACCAATATTTTATTTCTGAGACCCAGTTTAATAAAAAAAGATAAGTGAGGAGGATATTGATTTATTATCAATATTTTGATATTTTTCAATATCAAAATATTAATATATTAATAAACTGTTCCAAACATCTTTAGCTGACTTTAATCATTTATATAAAATCCCATATCATATAGCCAATATTTATTTACTAATTACCATGTACTGTTAAACACCATCCATATTAATTGAAATTTAATTAGGTCTAACTTATTGATTGAGAGATTTAAAAATTTCACTTCATGAATTATAAATATATAGTATAAATGAAATATTATCATTATTAAATAATGGCACAATAGCCCAAATCACCTAAATGGGTCTAATTTTAAATTGACTACAAGCTCACTATATATTGTACTCATAGTTATTTTAAGTAAAGGTAGGATACTTAACTATGTAATAAAGCTATTTTAGCTAGTACATACAACTTATATGGATTAGAATTTTATCAAAAATATTTTTTAAATATTTCATATTTTAGTAGAATTTTAATTAGTGTACACTTAAGCTTTACTCTACCCAGAAAAATTTTTTTTCTCCATAATAATAAGAAATTTAGTATCTCATAATCTTGGTGTTAAAAATATTGTTTACTTAATACTTGGCCGTATAGGGATTTTTTTCCCACAAGGATTAAAAATTTAAAATAATTTTTATTATATGTAAAATACATTATTTTCTTCCCATAGAACTCTTAAAAAGGGGAGGGGGAGAAAATGATGCAGATGATGAAGTTGGGAAGTAGGGAGGGATGGATAGCCCCTTCTCCTCCTCCTCCCACCTTGGCTGTTCACAGTTGAATGCTATTGTCCACGCTAGCCCTGAGGAATGTGCCTCCCCCAGGCGAAGAGGGGATCCTCCTTCTTAGTCTGGTCACACTCAAACCCAGTAGCCCCTACGGCGGAACGCCTAACGCCTCTGGGTCGCATACCTTGAGGCTTCCCCTCGTTCGGCTGTGCCGTGATTTGTCGTGCTCATTTGATATGTGAACAATTAATAAGCCTCCTATCCTCTTGCAATATTTATGTAATTAAAAAAGTTTTCTTCAGGATTTTTCTCAGTGGACCTAATAAATTATTTTTTCAATTTTATTTTTAGACAAAATAGTATTTAATATGGTGCGTGTTGTTAATATATCAGATGCTCATGTTCACTTGCACTATTCCGTTAGGCGGTTTCGTGATCGCCTTGTTAAACACATTGGAAAAGATTCAAATAAATTCTTGGTATGTAGATTATTTTCAAAAATATTTCTATCATTGTATGAAGTTAATAAATTATTTATTTGATTATTAAGTTTATAATTACTACTTCACTGCAGTGTTTTGATTTTATCTAAAAATAAATTTATTTATCTTGAAATTTATTTATTTAGCAGCTACCACATTTAGTTTTATTGAAATTAATTATTTTAACATTTATTTTATTACTGAATTAGTAATAAGTCAAGAAATTATGAATTACACAAGAATAAAATGTATCATTGTAAACAAAGAATCTTAGACTTATGAACTTAATAGTAATAAAATATGTAAATTAGGATTTACAAAACATTTAAGGGTGGTGAACCCTGTGTAAATTAAGTTCTAGATGAATAGCCTGTTTGTTGTTCAAAGTTCTGATTATTTTTAAGATTTGTGTTTGCAAAATTGAAGTGAATTAATAAATTTGCTAAATGAAGTAGTTAATCAAATCTATGAGTAAAACTATTGCCAATAATTCACAATTTTTTTATGTTTATGTTACCTAGAATTTTAGTTCAATATTTAAACAAAATTTGTTTTTCCTTTTTAGTGAGAAGAATAAATAGTTACACTTATTTGCTGATTTTAAATTATCCTAATTTTTAATATAATTAAATTCACATTTATAATCAATTCCAAAATAATTAAAGAAATTTATATTTAGCATAAGTCTTATTTACTTCTTGTGAGTATCATTGTTCATGCTTTAGAATTTTAATAGTTATGGTGCTTATTGCTAGCTTTAAAAAGAAAATTAATAAATTAGAACAAATAAAAGTTTCCTTGCAGTGAAATTTAGATAAATATCCCAGAAAACCATTATTAAACATTAGGCTCCAGCCTAAATTAACTCATATGACTTCAATTCAGTAATAAAAAAGAATGATAAATTTAAATTATTTATAACACGAACCTTATTGGTTAATAAGTATTCTCACATAGGAAATTAATATAAAGCTCTTTATATAAATGACCTATTAGGCTCCTTTATTTTAATTTCTCTTAAATTGATTTTATTGAATCCAAATTTTTAACTTTATTAAATAAAAGATTATACCTTTTTTTTATTATTTANCCACGCGAAGTTGTCTGAGCGTTATCCTGCTTTGATCAACCCAAGAGGAGTTATATTCCAACAAGATAATGCTCGTCCTCACACTTCACATCGAGCCAAAGATAAAGTTTAAGAACTTGATGGGTTCGAACTCCAGCATCATGACCTTTAAACCATCGGATTACTACTTGTATTGATCCATGGCCCATTTTGCGGACGTTGAAATTGTAGTCCAAGAGTTCTGTGACAGCCACCCTGAGGAATGGTATTAAATGGGATCGAGCATTCGGCTAGCAGATGGCTAATGCTGTTAGATAACAATGGATTATGTAATGGAGTATTAATTGTATTTTATATCTAAGTTATAATAATACAAATATTTGATAGAAAAATTGTAATTTTTTTTTTTTACAGCAGTTTATATATTTAAAAAATGTAACCAAATTTGGAACTTTTTTTTTTTAATATGATTTATTTTATGTGTTAGCGTAAATTTATCAAGGGGGAAGGGGCTTAAGGAAGGCCATAAATGAACATTAAAATATCATAGATAATATTAGTGTGATGGAATAAAAGTTTAAACAAAATTATTTTAATTAAAGCCGAACCCTATTATTTTTAAAATATTATAACCAAATTAGGTATTTTGACTTTTAACATAAAACGTTTGAATAACTTTTTTAATGAGGGAATGAGAGGTTTAGTGGTAGTTCAAATATGTTAATATTAACATCTTCATCTTTATTGATTTACGAGAAAAAAAACGTAGAATTCAATAGTTATCAAATCTAGGTTTATGGAGGCTATTTTTGTAGTATTTTTACGAAAAACACTTATTAAGGGAGATATTTACAAAAATAATTACGATGGCTAATTACTTCCCCCACTTTTTCATTGTGGCGTCCGGAGTATTATGTGGTCTTTCCTTTTACGTATATTGTGCTGAATGGCATATATTATATAATTTGTCATATACGCTTATTTATTTCTATCTTAAGGAAACGTTGGAAGACGCAGCTCTTGCGTGTCGGCGTATTTTTTGTGTGTGTATCATTGGCCCAAGAGTTATCGCGGCCGTTTATTTAGTGCACGAATACTGAGTGCAGTAGGCAGGGCGAGAAGAATCGCAGGGGACATATTAATCTGTGGCTGTTCGAGAAGGCTCCGTTCCCGCCTAAAAATAGCGAGCGTATATATCTCACACATACTCGGCGCATACATTATCTATGCAGGAATACATGTATTTCATTGGGCGGCAGGACTTCCTGGCTCGGCCTCCAACCTTCTTAATGGCCGGCGATTAGAACTTTCACTGCCTCGCCTCCTGCCAAGACATTCCTTATCTGTCGTATGTGGGTTCTTCTATGTGTGTGTGTGTCTGCAGAGCGTGGCATTAGTTACGAGTAAACAGGGCACTCACTCCTGCCTAACATCATCTTTCTCTCGTTTGGGAGTAGATATTAAGAGCTATTAAACTATAGCAAGTACACCATTGAGTAACCACTCTCTCTCTCTCTCTCTCTCTCTCTCAATCTCTCTCACTTGACACTTGAACTTGGTGAATTTGGTTTTAAATTAGTTGAACTATGTAGCATTAAAATATTAATTATCAATAATGAATGGCTACAGATATATAGTTGCCTCCTTAATGTTTATTAACTTATTACATTTATTTATTACTCTACCAATACTCTATAGACTCTGAAATCAGTTTCTCTCCTCTTGCATGCACCACTCTTGACAGAGTGGGCTGGTGAAGTGTTCTGGTCGGCTATCAGGGTGATAACTTGTCAGATAGCAGACTGCCCATGCCATAGGGTGGAGGGGGCAGGGGCGGTACAGGGTACCAGATGGCCAGTCGCATACTAATTGAGGGGTTGTATTGTTTTCCTGTAATACCTAGCAAGAGACAGAGAGTCAACAGTCCTAGCAACTACACCTCATGAGAAAGATGCTCAAGTTCTGTACTAACACCTCGTATGTCTCGTCGAGGAGGGCTATGTGCTCAGTAATTAATTATTTTTTTTTTCCCCTTTTATATTTTTCCTTTAATTAGTTAATTACTCATTAACTTCACAAAGTTACAATTTAACTAAATTGACCATAGCATGAACCAAGAAGAATAAACTATTATCATTCTAAAAATTACCAAGAGAACAAATTATTTGTTCAAAATAATTATAAAAATTGTGTAATATTTCTCTTCATTTGAAATTTTAAGGTAAATAATATTTGGTTATCAGTGGTTGTCACCTAAACTTCCGACATACTGAACCATTACTTGTAAAGGAATTATTGTTGATATAAAAATGTGCCAATATTTTATAATAAATCTTTAAGTTAAATATTTAAATATAACTATTCATGTATAAAAATATTTAAATGTATTTGATCTAACTTTAAATAATTACTGATGTATTAATTATTAAACATTTCTTATCATTGAAAAATTTAGTGTGAAAGTCATAAGCCTTGCATGTACTGCCCTGTGTGTACTATGAGTCCCATAATAATAATAATTGAGTAACATGTATAAACAGACATTTGGTTTAGTCACTTATAGGAAAAAAAAAAAAAAAATTTTT
>KZ807197.1:183356-201394 GCA_000696205.2 Oncopeltus fasciatus | reverse complement strand
TATAATTATATAATAATTTATATAATAAAAATTATTTATTTAACACGTATTTTTATACGTGTTAACATATACACAAAACTCTTTCTTCGTAGTTAGGAAACAGTTTTGTGGCCTTTTGACGGATTAGATTTTTATTATCGTAGTTTTCGACTTATCTAAGAAGTTTATCTTGTAAATGTGCAGGTTTTTTATTTATTTATAATACATTTTTTTTTTTTTTTTTTTTACGAATCTGCATGACTCTAAGCTATAGTACTAGCCCCTTTGCTCGTTATTTTCCTGGTTCCTGTAAGTAGGTTGGTAATGCGTCACCTTTTGATTGGCATATCCGAGGATTGGCCCAGAATGGGGTCACTACGACTGACTGGCCCCTGCCGGTTTCATATTCTCCTTCGGCAATATCGTATACTACTTTGTGAATATTCATTAGGCGAAAGGCCTGGTCCGTCATATTCCTTAGGAGATTCGCCCTCGTCGCTTTTCAGCCAAGCTTCCGTTCGGTACGTACTCTGCCTCTTCCCTTCCTGATCGGCTCTGATTTCCTATGTCCTCTAACTGCCTTTTACACTGCCCCTTTGATAGATACACGTCAAAGTCTTGACACACTGGCACTAAACCAATCACTTGACACACTGGTACTAAACTAATCACTTGACACACTGGCACTAAACTAATCACTTGACACACTGGCACTAAACTAATCACTTGACAACTAAACTAATCACTTGACACACTGGCACTAAACTAATCACTTGACACACTGGCACTAAACTAATCACTTGACATACTGGCACTAAACTAATCACTCAGCTTCGTCTTTGTTGTATATGTTTATACTTTCCATGTCCCCCTGAACCCCACTCCAGATACGTTCATTTTCCGAATAATATAGAATCATCAAATATTTCTTGTGTAATTTTTAAATAGCAACATGCAAATAGGATTGATTGAGTTTCACTGATGACTAAAAGCCGTGAAAATGACTAATGAAAAATAAACTTTATCCCCTTATCAACTAAGTTGTATAGTTTATTCTACGTATACTTGAGTAATAAGTTGACTACCATATTATTTTAAGGCTCAATGGAAATAATGGTCTCTGTAATTTTAAAAATGTTTCTAATCAAATGTTGTAGGTTATCTTCCATTCTTAGGGCCTACGATTCTGCTAATTTTACATATTACATTTTTGAATAATTATTTAATATGGTTTTAAATTTTTATTCCGTTTAAAAACAAATTAAACGCACGGAATATTTAAAATTATAATTAGTGTTCCAAGTAAATTCCCAACTTCGGATTTTAGTTGAATTCCTATTCCTAATCGAGATTTTATTGATTTTCAGAAAAGGCATTGCAATTATTATTTTAAATCCTACTTGTCGGTTTTAATCTCGTTAAAAAAAAAAAAAAAAAAAAAAAAAAAAAAAAAAAAAAAAAAAAAAAAAAAAAAAAAAAAAAAAAATTTGACTGACCGAACCTCAAAAAATTCTCTACTAAAAAACAATAACCTCTATTATTGTGTTCTGTTAAAATTATAGTTTTTAGGTAATCTCACACTTATGAGTGCTTGATTATTCATGTATCATCTTTAAGGCGATATTCATTCTAATAATGTGAATAATTCAAAAGTCGAAGTTAGGTTTTAATAAAAATGTACTTTAGTTGCAAATTGTGCAGGATGTAATTTCTAAAATAAATAAAATTCAAAAGTATTAAAAAAAAAAAAAAAGTTGCCACAAAAAAAAAACCCTCACTACCATTTTCCCGATTTTACAAATATATTTTTGATTTTTGTATTGTAAACTTTCGCTCTAAGAATTCACTGGAGTAAGAGAAATTAGTCAGGGTTTCGGCAGGATCAGAAAAATAAAATACTCCCAAATTGTTTCCTGGGGAGTCTCGAGCCAAGCTGTGGTCATAGCTATCACTAACATTGTCATCAACACTTGTAAGATAAAATTTATACATTTACTCTTATTTCAACCTCTTTAATGAAACGTGGGAAACCTGCTCAGATTGAGAAAGTCCTGCGCGAGGGAGTTTTTTTAAACTGTGTTATTATAGTACTTACCGGTGGAATTTCGGCTACATTAGAATCCTTTAATAACTCATCTGGTTGTTTTTCGTTAATTAATGGCTGAAATCTATCTGGAGAAGGGGGGGACCAAAGGTTAAATTTATTAAGAAAAGTTTGTGTTGGGCGGAACCTCTAAATTTTAAAGTATAGAAACCAATTTCGGTGTTTAGTTCGGTGCTTTTCACTTCCAACCTCATTTTGTCGGAAAAGGGGAAGCGGAGTTTAGGAGGAAACCAAAATTAATGACTGTTACATCTCTGTTGTTATTTGAATAACAAAATAGTTCATAGAACATATTAATAATATGTTAAAAAACACTCTTATAAAGGAATAAATTTACGAAAGTAGCAACAATGGGTGAGCGCTTCCCTCGCTCAAACTTCCTGGCCCGTCTAGAGCAAAATTTACTGGTCAAAATTTACTGTTCGAACCGTTTACGCTCATTCATTATTCTCTCTGGCCTAATTAAGAAATTGATGCTACAGCTTTAAATTGATAATAAATAAAGTTTTAAAACTTAATGGAACAATCTAAATGTGCTTAGATTATACAAAATTACATTTTACATATAATATTTTTGATAAAATTTTTTGCAAAAAATTAACGATGACATAACGATTTTACATTTTGTTCTCCTCTTTAATGCCTTTTCCCTCATCCGATTAAAAAAAAAAAAAAAAATTCCTTCTGGAGTATGCAAAGAAAAGTCTAAATTCTTATCTATCTTATCTTAAAAATTAAAAGTGGACCCACTCAAATAGCATTCTTAAATATCTTTCTTAGTATTTTTTTTAATGTCTTAAAATATGATTGGTATAATACTACACTTTATTCTTATTTTTTCCAATAAGTTTTTTTCATAAATACTAAATAAATGAATACTTTCGGCTGAGATTATCACTAATTTTTTTTTCTTTTTGTCTGTTTCAGCTGCTTCAATCATAAGTCAGGAGAAAGAGCGATCCGAGAGCCCTGCTCAACACAAAGGTGACATTTGCGGCTCCTTGTGTTCCCACAACTCATGCTTGCCTCATTGCATGTTGCTTTGCAGTACACACAAATTATTCATTAAGTGCGTTTTTATTAGTCCTAGTATATACTAACAAGTCGATTTAGGTTTTTTGTAGTCTCTTGTATAGCTGAGAATAGAATAAGTTGTTTATGAAACAAATTTGTTGGGCAGGAAAAGCAGATCACTATAGAAGTTGTCAATAAGCTGAACGAGGTCATATTGGAATCTCGAAATGATGACAGTTTTGACATCTGATACATTAATTTTATGTATCAATAAAATCAAAGTTTAAAAAACTAATGAGTAAAATTTAAAAAAAAACAAATCAATTATTGCAAAATTTAAAAAAAAAAAAAAAAAAAGTATGTCTGAAAATATGATAAATCTTCTGATAAATAAAATTCAAATTAACCTCTTTTTGAAGTCACTTTATTCTCATTCAGTTCTATAATTATTAAAAATGGTATTTATTTACATTTATGTACACAAATTTCTTCCATTATTAGAACTGGAATTCTAAACTCTTTTTAGTTGAAAACGTAGCCTTTAATTCCTATTTAGCATGATCATTCCCCCCCTTTTAATTAATTAATTTAATTTAAATAACAATAATAATAATAATTGTGGAGAGTTTTCTGTATTATACAAATCTGCTTTGTAATATTTGTGATTGTTATAGTTCATTATTTTAAAGATTAATATTAGTAAAACTAAAAAATGCTGTAAATTTGTAGTCATTATAAAACAAATTTTATAATGCATAAGAAAGTTTCATATTTTTCTGGTTTTACTAGTTAATCCCTTAACTTTCAATTGTAATTAGAAAATTTTTGAAGAAGGTAGGCTATTTATCAAAAGGAGAGTTTTTTGACCATAGATATAATTATTAGATGATTTTAGTTGGGGTTCGGTCAAGGTAGATCCAAAAAAATACAAATTAAAAAAAAAGTGTATTTTTTAAAAAGAATATCTGCCAACGTTCACGACTCTCATGGAAATGTGAACGTAGGGACAGGACGTCCTCTCTGGTCTTCATGATAGACAGCCCTAAAGATGGCTTACAATGTAAGCTGAAACGTTGGCAGATAATCTTTTAAAAAAATATACCTTTTTTAAATTTGTATTTATTTGGATCTACCTTGACCGAACCCCAACTAAAATCATCTAATAAGTAGGCTATTTTTCTTTTTTTCTTTGGGGTTTATACAATAAGAAACAATAAAATAACAATTTTTGCACATAAAATGTCATTTTATTTCTAACCAATATTTATTTACACAACTTCTTTCTACTATTGTGCTTGAAAACCAACCATTTAACTACAAAATGCCAAGATAATTGTTTTACTCGAGACCAAACATTAAATCTACATTTTCACTTTTTGCCTTACATATCCTAAAATTTTATTTAAAACTTCTAATCATTTGTTTTTGTTAATTTATGTTTTTTGCCTAATTTATACTGTATGCAAAATAAATATATATTTTTTTGTTAACTTCAATACTTATTTTAGAATAAAATTGCAAAATAACCACTTTGATTCATTAGCATAAAATCTGCTTACATGGACAGTGGAAAAACTTTTTCAAATTTTCTGGGTAACATCATTATTTAAGTCATTAAATGTCAATTAATATATGTATCAGCAAGCCAAATTTGTATTCTTTTTTTTTCTATTGAGATTTTTTTTTGGTTTTAAATAGTTTGTCATTTTTAATTATATTAATCTCTTTAGGAATTTGTTTCACATTTTACTATAATTCATGAATAAATTAGTGACTTAAATAAATAAATAAAACGTCCCTAATATTTTTGTATTTTATAAAATATTGATTAAAAATTACCTTTATGTTAGCCTAAATAGAAAATGTAGCCATAATTAATTTTCAACCAGTTATTGAATTTGTAAGTTCATTTGGTTTGTTAAAAAATGAGTTAGAAAATAACAAATTCTCATTATCATATTATTTGAAATTTTAAAGAAAAAAAAATTGAAAAATTGTTCTTTAGTCTTTCATTAATAAGGCAACATAAACAATTCAATAAATTAATAATATATAATTTTGAAGTTTGAATAGTAAATCGTTTCATTTTTGGGGAATCTAGAGGTTTTGCTACTTCAGAATAAAAAGGCTTGAAAGTCTTCTGTATGATATGGTCATTCAATAAATAAAACAAAAAACAAACAAAACATGTAATATATTCAATATGTAATTGCTCAAGTGTAAATTAAATAATGGAAAACATAATATTTTTTGTTCAGATAAATGGTTGTTAATTAATTGTGTCCTACGCTTTTATAAATTTTATATCATGAATAAACAAAATATTTTATTATGGATTAATTCAATTATGTTTAATTTATTGAATCATTTATGACTTCAGATATTTTTGTTTCACAAAGTTTACCCAAATATTCATCTATAATTAGGAAAAGTCAAGTCCTTGGAGAGTCAGAGAAGGCATCAGAGAAGGACACGCCTGAAGCACCGAATAAAAGGTTTTTTTGGGCTAAAAACAAAGGAAAAAAAGGAACCAGGAGATGAGGGCTGGATAATTATTGATTCTTCTATGAATTCTCATGAAACTCATTCTGTGTCTGAAATTGGGACTGATGATGAGACCAAATGGAGTACAACTCAGCCTGACGATGATAACATTACTAATAACTCAGAAGAAATTTATGACAACTTTGTATTTAAGAAAAGTCGTGAATCATTACTGACACCCATTCCTAACATGACTCCTACTTCAGATAAAAAATTTAATGCTTCTCTAGACAAAGATATTTCGAGAGGAACATATTGTGAAAATGTTACAATTAAAGATGCTAAAATGGTTGTTAAATCATTTCAGTCAGACGAGAATTTTGATTGTCAAATTTCTAACTGTGGAGTAAATATCAATTCAAGAAAAATTGATCATGAAGTAAAAAAAATATCAATGGATTTTATTGAAAATGAAAAAAAGATATCAGAAACAAATGACTTGTGGGTTTTGAGAAATAACAGCAATAGTTTAAATGAAAATAAAGCACTAATTTGTGAGGGTGAGGTTTTTTCTGAAACACTGAATATATTTCCATCAAATAAAATGATTGAGATGTGCAATGCCACAGTAATGATTGAGGAAGACAACCAAAGATCACAACAGCTTCAAATGCCTCTCATTGTAGCTGATAAAAAAGACATAAAGGTCCCTGAATCTAATCATTCTCTGAATTCAGACTACGAGCCTGTAGAAGTTGCCTCTTCTATCATCATATACCCTCCGTATGAGACAACACTTAGTTACTATTTCCCTCAGAAGAGATATCTAGAAGTAATATCAGAAGAAAATAGTGATCTTAGTGAAAGCACAGAAGAAAAGCAGGAAAAGTTAGACAAACCTTGGGAAAATGCAGAAATGATTAGGAAAGCTAATGATATTCCATCTATTCCAAATGATTGGTTTGGGTCAGATGATGGGATTGACGTTTCTTGGAGGAATGGAAAAAGTTTAGAAGAGGTTTCTGATGTTGCTGCTGTTTCTGATTCTTTTTCTGATTCAGATTTTTTATCTGAAGACTTAAAATTGAATAAAGGAGTGGGTGAGGATGGTACTATCAAGTATAGTATTAGCAAAAGCAAAGTGAGTGAGCCTAACAAGCAAAACAGTAAGCATAATATTGTGTTAGGAAAACCTCCAATTATAGTTAACACTTATAAGGTTGATACCAAGTCTCATGCCCATTATAAGGGATTTGATCGATTCAGTAGGCCAATCGGGACAACAAATGATGTAAAATTAAAAGTTAACAAGGATGAGATAAAAACAAAAGATTGTAAAAAAGAATGTCCTGTTAATAAAGTTACTTGTAAGGTTCTGAGGCAAAATGAAATAATCTCCAACACGGATAAGAAGGCAGGAGATAGTGAGATTTATAAGTCTTCAACCAAGAAGGCAGGAGATAGTGAGATTTATAAGTCTTCAACCAATAATATTTCAGGGGTCTTGGAAGATAAAAATTTTAGGGGGGCTGATATGCGGACTGTTATGGATGAGAAAGTATTAAAAAAATTTGTTTCATCAGAAGAAAATAGTACTCATGATTTTTCTAAGTTACCTTGCAAAGTTATAGAACAATCAGATAAAAACTCTATTGATAAAACTGCTGACAATTCTTTGTCTTTTCAGCCAAATTCATCAGACACCAATTTAAATCAAGTAAAACAATCTAACAATTCTCTGCCTCAACCATTTAAAACCTCAACATCAGAGAAAAATTATATGAAATCTACACCTAGCAGTACTGTTTTGAAAAATGTTATTCTTTCTTATTACAATGGTTCTTCTGGAGGAAAAGTG
The DNA here is from genome assembly GCA_000696205.2 of Oncopeltus fasciatus. NCBI lineage: Eukaryota > Metazoa > Arthropoda > Insecta > Hemiptera > Lygaeidae > Oncopeltus > Oncopeltus fasciatus. Next base: position 193,955 of record KZ807197.1, on the reverse strand, counting down.
GCTGAAATTACCAAAAGTACAACTAACCCTCAAATTGAATTCAGTACAGCTGTTATTGAACCTAGTTCTGAAAGGGACATTGAACTTATATATATAGACAGTAGTGACTCAGATGCACTTTCGGATGCTAATAAAAGTAATCTCTCTGCATCAAATAGAACATCTGTTATATTTGAAAAAGACATCAGTGTTTTAGATAAACAGGATAACACAACTAAAATTAATTATGCTGAAAATATCGATGAGAATAAAAATCACTTAATCAAAGAAGAAATTATTAATATTAATCAATCTGTAAAGAATATCTCTGATATTTGCTCATTATTACCTGAAAATCCTACTACTCCATGTGGGAAAATTAAAAACAATCGAGAACCTCTTTTAATGCCAAATTTGCTGTCTCCTGTGCTAAGTCGGAAATCATTACCAAAAACAAATGTTCTTAAAAAAAGACGATTTTCCTATCCCATGTCTGAACAGGATTTATTAAAAATATGTCATGATATCAGTTGCTATAATTGTAACAGTACAGCTGGCTTAAAACAAACTAGTGCTGCAGAAAAGTCACCTAATAATGACAGGAAAGCTAAATTAAATTTAACTACTCTTACATCTTCAAAGCAACAAAAATTCCAAGATTCACCTGAAACAAGTCGTAAACTTTCTCTTAGAAGTCTTCCAAACACTCCTCCCCCTTATATTTTTGTTAATATGCCCAATAGATATGAAAATCAAAGTACCGAAAGCATTTTATTACAATTTTCTGATGGGTCTGTTTCTTCTGAGTCATACACTTTACCAGATATTACACGGGATAATGATTTGTCAGATGTAAGCAGTGATACTATTAAGTGTTTTAATATATCTTCTAATAGTCCTAAAAGTGTACCTTGTAGCTCTTTAGCTGCCTCAGAAATAGTAGATCTACACAGAAAATTTGTAGAGAGGAGGGGATATCATGAAGTAAGTCCCATATTAAAGAGGAAAGCCTCACATGGACCAGAGAAAACCCCTGAACCTGATCTAATATCTTTAAGTAAATGTCAAGAGCGAAGTGAACAAGCCTACACTCCTGAATTATTGGCAGAGGCTGCCAATTTATTGGCCCTCCATAAATATCATGAGAGTAGGCAAAGAAAAATGAAATCTGACCCTAAAAATGAAGTAAAATCTGTGATAAGTGTTTCCAAGTTCACTGATGTGGGGAAAGAGCAAAGTAAAACTAACATTTCCAAGAAGTTTGATGATGCAAATAAAACTGAAGTGGCTAATAATAACACTAATAAAAAGTCAGAGCTCCCCTCTGAAAAAGGGATGAATGGAAAAATCATTGATCTAAAACAAGTTAATAAATCAGTCAGTACTGAAAATGAGACAGTTGGCCAGTCAAGACTCTTGGAACTGTTCCAAAAGCTTGAGTCGAAAAGTTCAACCACTGAATACATCTTACCTGATCCAGAACCCATCCCACCTTATCTCACAGTAGAGGATTTAGAATCTTTTGAAAAACTTTCTAAAGAGACTGGGATTGTTATTTCTAATAATGTAATTATAACAAGTACCGCTAATTATCAGAAACCTAGCTATTTAAAAAAAGAGGAAGAGATTCAAGAATGTGTCAAGGAACTGCCACAATTTTTAGGCAAAGATTCACCTCTTCCTGAAAAATCAAATTACCAAAATTCTAAGAAAGGATCTACATTTGTGATAAACCCTACCTCTATACCACCTAGTGAGATCTTTCAACAGAAGATGTATGAAGAATACTTGGGAAAGATGGCAGAGTTAGCTGAAAGGCGAAATATGAAAGTTATTAAGGTTTCCAGTGTTCCTAAAACAATCAATCCTCCTTGTGAAAATCAGCTCCTGGAATCTGAATTTATGAGCAGGCTGAAAGAGAGGAATGAGAAGCTTGGAATTGTGATTGATAGTGATGATATCAAAGAAAAAATTTCCGAGGTCAAAGATGAGGAAAAAGTTCTTCCAAAACACCTAAAAGAGCTCATGGAAATCACAGAAGAATGTGGTGGTGAGTCAAAGAACTTATAGGTGTATTTTTCTCAATGTTGTTTGGTTTTGATAGTGTGATTTCTAACAACCAATTTTTTCAAGAGTTTTAGATCTATTTTTATATTTGTCTTTCAATAAAATATTGTTTTGCTTATTTCTACATACTTTAACTATGTTTTATTCTCATTTTATTTTAATTAATAATAATAATATAATATGTTGACTGAATCTTTTTTATGCAAAAATAGTGAGTCACCATATCTATTATCAAGCATGNCTTGTAGAAAAAGATCTTCAAAAAAAAAAAAAAAAAAAAAAAATTCCTCATTCCCTTTCTCAATCTGTAGAAACTGATTGCCAGAGAGAATCTATGGTTTAATTTCATCAGATATATTATTAATTGTATTACTGAGATGACCAAGAAACTTAAACTCTTTAATATTCACTAATCGCTAATGTTAATATTCATGTTAATAATATTATGTTAATATTCATAATGAAATCTCGGTTCAGCTCTTGTTAGTGTAAGCTGTCTGAGGTATTTTTAAAGTAAAAAAGAAAGTGTGTTTACTCACTACTTCAGAGGGATTGGTTTTTCTCTTTTTCTTCAGTATTGGACAGTGTCAGAGCCTTGATCTTTTACAGATTAGCTGGGTCATAATGAGCCATTAAAAAAATAGATGGGATTCTTTGAAAGAATCTCTAACTTTAGAAAACAACCTTAATACATGATACAATACATATTATTAATGAAAGTATTATTATCTAATATTTTTATTACAATATTTTCATGAAAACCCATATTATGGGAGATATTTAAGAATATAATTGTGACTTCGGAACCCCACTTCTATTTTTAGTCAAATAGCCTAGAGCCAGAAGAAGTGAGCTGATTTTACTTCTTAGGTATACTTATAAGATCTATTTAAATTTTTGTTTATGTTTGTAATCGACCTAAATGAACCATGGAAAAATGTAATTTTCTAACAATTATGTTTTATGCCTTTTGCACACAAAAAAAACAAACAAACAAAAAAACAAAAAAAAAACTTATTAAGAAAGCTATTTAAGATTACAAATTTCAGAGCTGAGCATCTCCCCCCTTCTCCAAGGCTGCCTGACTTTATTTTTTAATTAAATTCTACATACAACAATATTTGATTAAAAAACATTTTCAATAATAAATTTTTAAGTAATATTTCATTAAATTAAAACCCTGTAAAGGCAGGAAGAATCTGGCAATCAATTAAAAATTTGTCTAATGTGTCTTATTTTAAAAACTCTTTTACAGACTAATAAGAAATCATCAATATACAATTATTGTGATAATATATTGGTTAATTTAAAAACTGATTTTTATAATATTAATTATTAAATAATGCTGAGAAAATGGTTTTGAAAACTGCAGAACATGATGCCAGGTCTCTGTCTTATTTCTATAAAAAGCACACTTTGCTTCAGTTGGCTGCCAAACTCTATCCAATACACATCCTGGTCTCCGTTCCCTTTTCTCAGTGGTTGTAAACACATGTTTTGTTATCTACATAATTTTAGCTTACATTATTAAATGTATGGGTCTACAAGTATTTCAAATATATGAATTTGCTGAAGAGTAAATATTTTTGTGTTTTGTGTCATGTGAAAGACCTTTTGCCTTTTTATCATATCAAAATTGAAGGAACAACATAACAGTCAAATATCCCTTTTGATTTCTGAGGCAAATAAATAAAATGCCTGAGACTGAATCACCCAAGTTTGCTCCAAAATTTAAAGCGGACAAATTTAAAGCAGGTAGATGGTTGACTCATTTCAGTCACATGGTGGCATGCCTATAACCAAAAGTAATAATGTTAGCAGCTTCAAATTAATTTTTACTATTGCAAACATTAAAATATTAATTTTACTAATTTTATTGTCTTTTATTTTTGTCGTATCTTTAATACTTTTTTTATTCGTTTGATAAGTATAAACACTTATGAATCTTTTAGTTGTTTTCTCAAAAAACATTAGAGCTAATGAAAACAGTTAGCCTTGGTATTAGTCAGCCTTTGAAAAAGTGTTTATAGTATTGACAGTTGCTCATGATAGAGTACACTTTAAATATAACTAGGTGAAGTCTATATTTGGGTCCTGTTATCTTCCAAACAAATGATTCTTTTTAGAAAGTGAGCTTCCTATTTTAAGGGTTCTTTTTTTAAATAGTTCATTACACTAATTCTATTACAGGTTTCCTTGTTTTCTGAGTTATATATTGCTTATTTTTTCAACACTTTTTTTTTTAATTACAAAATAATTAATTTAATGGATCATTTTAAAGTTATANGTCTAAAATTTATAAATTTTTCTATAAGAGAAATTTTCAATAAGAAAGTAATAATGACTCTGAAAGTAATTTTTTATCATTTTAATGGTGAACATGTTATCAAAGCATATAAGAATTAATTTCTTTTAAATCTAAGAAAATTGACTCTTTTTTCTAGTATTTTCCTATTAAATTCCCATTTGAAATAAACGTGTGTGTTAGAAGCTTTTTAAAATTGAATATGTGTTACTTTTGTTGTTTATATATAATTTAATAAATAGTTTTAAAAAAATTAATAGTTATAACATTGAGAAGGGAGAGGTTATTTTTAACATTGGTTTTGTCATTAATCTAAGAAGGGATAATTTCTATTCTATCATTGTTTTACAGTACTTAGGAGCAGATTTTTTTTTTTTTTTTTTTTTTTTTTGTATAAAACTGTCTCCCCTTATCCAGATGATATTGGACCCATATATCTCAAGATATTTTATGAATTTTATAATAAGATAAAAAGAAGAACATTAATACTTGTAATTTTAGTTCCTTCTTACTATTGACAGGACAATACATTCAAACAATGGGAAATAGCTGCAGTACATTTATTACTGCCTGTGTAGTCAATAATTTGTTCCCACTGACCAATGATTGGTTGAGTTATAGTTTTTGGCCAGAAGCTATGAATAGAATGCTAGATTCACTTTTTCTATGTTTCAATCATTTGGTGATAGGAATGTAATTGGAACATTACCATTAAAATGAATTTTATTTGATTCAACAATAAATATAATGCTAGCAGTTAAAATCATTTTCTGAGCATAAAGTTTCATTACAATAAAATATTCATTTTAAAATCATTCTTGAACTACTATTTGGAAATAATGCTACACCTCTTTTATTTTACATATTAAAATATTTTATATTAGTGTTGATTTTTATTCTAGTTAATATTCTAGTTATTTGTATAAAAATAGGCGTGTGGTCCCCTGCACAAACTCCAGAAGCAGAAAGGAAGAAATTTGATTTTGCAAGTGAAATAAGGGAAGAAAAAGAACGTGAGAAAAAGAAAGAAGAAGAAGAAAAACAAGAGCCATCATCTCCAGTTTGGGCCCCACGTAGTGCTGGTCCAAGCCCTACTTTGGAACGCAAATTTAAAACAGTAAACTTTCAAAGCCCTCCTCCTTCAAGAAAGGAAATTAAGACTCCGAACGTAAGTATTTAATGTATTATGATTCAGAATTATGTATCATTTAAATAGTTATTTTATTTAATAATTACACAAAATTAATTTTGTTATAATTGCTTGGGAGGCTTGCTCAAGCTCTCAAGTTGTAGTTTTAAATATCTTAAATAAATATATATTTTGAATTATTACAGTACATAAATGTTGGAAAATATAATTTACATATATTTTATTGCATAAACATATTACAGTGAAGAGGTTAAATAATCCAATGTAATTTATTTGCTTTAAAAATTGCATGCCCAAGAGTACTAAGGACTCCTATCAAAATTTTTTCACTTCACACCATGGTACCTAGGTGAATAGCTTCATTTCTTTAGGAAAAATCTTCTAAAAGTAGAACTATGGAAAGAAAATGAAAAAAATATCAGCTTTGTTTTTGAATTAAAGAATTGAACCACTTTTGAAACACAATTTCAGATTTACTTATGACAAATATTTCCTTAGTAATTAATTTGTTTTATTAATAATTAAGCATTATATATTAATATCCTTTTCTTGTTTTAAGGAAACGCCAAAGCTTCCAAAAGATTTGCCTATAGACTCACAGAAGGAAAATAATTCAAAATCAAGATTGGTTAATAGTTCTAGTGAAAATAGATTGACTTCTAGTTCTAGTGAAAATAGTACATTATCGTCTTCCTTGAGGCTTCCTGCTGCTCAAAATCCCACAATAACATTGCTTCAAAAAGCAAGAGGTATGCAATTTGGAATTTCAATAAAAATTAGTATAATGCAAATTTTAATTGTATCATTTTAGTAAATTAAATTATGCATTTCAGAAGGTCAAATACCCCGAGGAGCCCAATACCTGGAGGACCAACCCACTGTGGGACCGAATGAAATAAGTAAGTAAATCATAAATTATTTATCTGAAATAATTTTATTTATATTGTTTTAGAACTTACTCAAGCGATCAAAATGATGCTCATTGGGCTACAAATTTCTCACTGGACAAGCATTTTGAAAGCTTACTTGTTTGGTTTGTATGGCCACAAATGTAAGTTTTGTCACTGGATTTTGACTCTACTATGCTACAATTTTTTGTCTAATATATTGACTATTAATCCTTGGCTTCAATTCAAATATTATTTCTAATAATAATATTTAGAAGTATTAAAATATGAATACTAGTGGATTCCCCTATAGCAGACAGATAAGACCACAGAAGGTTCAATTTCTTTTCTTTTAGGTGATGTTTGCTAATCAGAAACTTAGGAAAGGTCAAGGGAATTTTTAAAACAACACAAACTTTTGGAGAAAAGTGAAATAAATTATATATCTTAATTATTAGTACAATACTAAATAAAACATTAAAGACGCTTATTTAAGAAAAATGAAAATTTACTGGATTTTTAAACGCCAGCCTATATTGTTTATTTGTTTTATGTATTTATTAAAAAATAACTATAGCAATTCTTCAACTCTTAAAATGATTTCAGTTCTTTAGTTTTATGAATCATGATTCTTTTATTTTAAATTTAAATGTTTTATCCAAGTTAAACCCTTAAAAGTCACAGAAAAGGCACTAGTAAAATTACTTAAGTATTATAATAATATTTAATGTCTAAATAAGTTATTGATATGATTCATTCTATTAATAAAGAAATTTACACTATTTATTATAGTCTATAGTAATTATTTTACCTGTAGTGACTTAATGATTAGATTGTTAATAAGTCTGAAATGCCTTCAAATATTTTTTATTTATACTGGAGATATGGCTTTAAATATTCTTTAAAAATCAAAGAATAATAGTTCTTTAAAGATTAAAGTTTAATCATAATAAAATGCAATTAATTCAATTTTAAGAAATCTAATGCATCTGACTTTAAGGTTTACCCAGGGTATCTAGTGTCAAATTCACAATTGGAGCATTAAGAAAATGAGGCTTATCATTTTTGCGATTTCTTTCTCATCCAGGAATAATTACATTTTTTTGGATGTTTGTTTTATTGAATTAGCAAATTTTAGTCGACATAATCATTTTGGGATGTTAAAAAATTGACTATAAATTACATTAGGTAAAATAAGAGCATTAATCTTAAGATATTTGAATGAAATTTGGTGAACAATATAGTAGACAAAATCTTGCTTTAATGTTTCGTTTTTTTTTTGTTTTTTTTTTCTTTTATATTTCTCCTTCAGATAAGAATGTAGAAAACTTTAAATAATAAACTAACATTTATTATTACATAATTATACAAATTTACTTTTTATGCTTAGTTTACTCAGTTAAAAAGGAGCATGCATCAGAAGATAAAAAAATTGTTGAACTTGGTCCAAGGAAAATTGAAGGAATCGGTCCTACTACAGAAGAAGGAATACCTATTGTTTTGAGATCTGTAAGTTAAGTTACTCTTGTTTCTTTTTATTTCTAAGAATTCAACATTTAAATAAGTCTGGCAAAGTAAACATTTATGGTGAAGTATGCAGTATTATAATAATTCTTAATGTCTATATAAGTGAAGACTTATGCAGTTGATAATAAATTTATTTAATGGGGATAAAGACTCATCATTAATTAAACTTCTTCAGTGAGTTCTGACCTGCCAAATTATTACTACTACAGATAATGGAATGAAGTATAACAGATGTTTCAATAGTGAGTCCTGTTTTCAAATAAAACTAAAATATTATTTCTTCAATTTATCTATCATTATTTATATAATGTTTTCATTATTGATGGATCAAACAAATGAGTTTTGGTCTTGTACAGAAAAATTTAATTTCAATACAAATCTAAGACAATGGCAATGTATCATTCTTTAATGCAATGAACTCTAATCAATCAATGATGAATCACGGAATCTCAAAATTGAGTTATTTGAAATGCCATCTTGACCTGTACTGACGAAATAAAATGGGATCCTCTCCTGTGAGTTCTTTTAGTCTTGATTTGAATAGCCTAAAAGAGTTCAAAGCATTCTTGAATAAGTTTTTGATTTATAAACCTAGTCAATAGATGCTTTTTTATTTATTGTTTTAATTTCGTTATTTTTTCTATCTTAGTTATGATTATTTAAATCCCCTTTGTTAATTATATTTTTAAGACATTTTCTTAATTGTTCACAATAAAATTATCGTTAAATAATTAGGTAAATGATCTAAAGGGTTATTTCTACCACCAATGAATATAGAACCCTCATACCTTCTATTCTCCGTCCTCATTGGTTTCTGCAAACCACCTTCTGTTGGCGAGCGCTTTCGGACATTGTCCATCTTCTGGCCGAATACATACGTTCACTGTCACGGTCTGTATTCAACAGTTGATGGACAATGTCTGAAAGCGCTCCCCAACAGAAGATGGTTTGCAGAAACCAATGAAGATGGATAATAGAAGGTATGAGTGTTAAATAATTACTTTAACTTGATATTTATTGTGAAATAATATTTTCATTTAACTTATATACAACTCTGAACTCCTTTATTTTATTAATGTTTTAAAATAATGCTACCTTTAAGTACTTTTATTACTTAAATCATGTCATAATACATGTTTGAAAATGGACTGCCTCCAAATGGTATTTTCAATTAGCTCTCTTCTTGTCAAAGGCATTCTTTCTGTGAATGCAGGCAAGTGGGTGATGGGTTGTGCATTGCATTATATATATATATAATATATATATATTAGTTATTTGTTAGTTTTTATTTTTAATGTATTGCAAGCATTACACAATTTTGTTAAGTTCACTTAATTATGTTTATTTATTAGGAAGTAAAAGAAGATAACCAACAAAGATGGTACAAACGAATGTATGATTCTCTCCATAAAGCTGATGCTGACAGTGAGTACCTACTGATTATATAGTTTTGTAACAGGAAAGATTTTATATATTCCTTAAGTTTAATTTAATTTTGTTTTGTATATTAACTTTTTTTTTATCATCTTAGTAATTCAATTTTTTTTCTATTTATTGTAATAGTATAATGTGTTTTTATTCTTATATAAATAAATGTTTTATTTCCAGAGGACTTAGTTACTGTGAAGTATAAAACAAGAAGAGGTGACTGATTAAACTAATAGCTTTCTATGGTTTTATAATCTAACTTCACTTTCATTAATATTTACTAATTTAACTGAATGCATTGAATGGTCACAAGGCAAATAATCATCTCTTTAAGCAATGGACTTGTAACCTGAATTAACAATGCAATAATTATAATTTAGTTGTTCTGAAATAGTTTCTTTTTACTTTAATTTGCTTATGTATAGGACATCCATTTAGTGAAAATATTGTAGATCAGCTTAACAGTCAAATTCTACCTTCTAACTGAATCACTTGTTTTAGGCTTCCTTGATTTCCTAATCTTACACTAAATACATACCATCTGAGTGTGTGACTGCATGCATTAATATACAATACAGCGGGTACATTAATGCATATGCACCTGTTGTTGAGTTGTGTTTACTTTTATAATAAAATATAGTACATTAACAAATATTTGTATTTGTAGAAATTTTTACTATTGACATAAATTTGTTTAAATCAGCTAGGCTTTATTTACTTTTAAACAATATATCCAATTAATTCAGCTCTGTATGAAAGCAGAGCATTTTGTTTTTTATTTTTCTATGGTCTTTTGAATTCAATTCTTGAGTTTTTGAGGTGGACATAAAAGACATGAGATGCATTTGCACTGATCTACTCAAAACCATAAATTATTTAATACATTATTAGTTGTATAATTTATTGTTAAAAAGCTTGTGAGCTTACAAATATAAATATTTTACTAATGACAATAAAATATTTTTGTAGGAAATGTTCAAAACATTTAACATTTTAGGCAAAGTTGTTGGAAACATGCAAATTATTATAGCCACTAGATTCTCATCACTACAAAATACTCTCCATTAGCAGTTCTGAAATTTATTTTTTATTTGTCTTCTATATTGCCCTTGGAAATTTTATTGTGAATCTGACAATTTGCTTCAAGAACCTTTCAGTTCTAAATTGAGAGTTAAAACATTAAAAATAATGTCTAGTTTCTTCTCAATGACAAAAGGTACTAATTATGAAATCTTTCAATTTATATATATATATAT
>KZ807197.1:159174-183337 GCA_000696205.2 Oncopeltus fasciatus | reverse complement strand
ATATATATATATAATCACTATTATATATAAAAAATTCAGATTATTTAAGTTTTTAATATAATTTTAAAGATTAAAATTAGGTAGACTAATTGAAATGTTGCTGAATAAAAGTGCAAAATATTTTGTTAATTATATAATTATTTTGTGGTTCCTGTACCCTTTTACTTTGTTGCCAATTCTTGAGTTGCTGAGGTGGTCATAGAAGACATGAGATGCATTTGCACTTATCTCCTATACAAAACCATCAAGCCATCCTCATATTCATGCCCTATTTTATTCCAGCCTTTTGGTACTAAGATCATGTATAGAGATAAAATCAGAGCACTGAAGTTTCCAAAAGCTTTGAATGAATTTATGTATTGATCCTATTGCTAATTTTCTAATGTACCCTCTAAAATCTTTCATTATACTAAGGGTATTGTTTTCATGGTATCAAATTAAATTTTATTACTACTGTATTGCAATTACTATTTTTGTCACATATTAACACTTCAATTACAAGTAAACTCCCCATGCTAGTGAAAAGTAAACTGCTTCATGCCTTCAAACACCACTCACTCATGTGCACTCACATACACGTACTAAGGCAGACATAAAGTTTAAAAACCTTCTTTATGCAAATAAGTGCAAAATGTTACATTTTTTATTCTATACAATTTTTATAATAAACCTGTAAGGGTTGGAAAATATTTTCTAATGTAACTCATTTTTATCCCTTTCTTATTAAACAAATTTAATAAAATCTAACTTTATCTTCTACTAATTGTTACTGAAATTTACAGGCTTAAACTTTATCACAACTATTGCAGGCTAACATAACTTTCTTTATAATCTTATCTAGTTTATCATTGTTCAGATACTAGTAGTCATAGAAAAGTCAGTGCTTGTATTGATAGTCTGATGGTTTTCAGGAGTACAATGGATGGTAGTCATACAGCTGGTAAAATTTTGGTTGCTTTAATTCAAGTTTATGTTGTTTTTTTTATGATATTTTATATTTTTAGGTCAGTACCCTTACTCTTATTATTCGGGGGGATATTCCTCTGAGCCTGAAAGAATTGGATATGACTCAGATGCTTCTCTCTCCAAGTATGCTACTCTGGATAGAAGAAAAATCAGAAATAAAGAAAATGATTTTACTACAAGTACTATGCCTAGGAATAGGTAAGAAAAATTTGCTTTGCTATTTTAAGGTATTTGTTGTGAAATCAGTAATAAGTAACTATGTTAAATTTAATCAGAAGTTAAAACCACATAATTCATTATTTTACAAGACTAATTTAGATGATGTATTTACAAATATAAACTTTGTTTTCTTTTTCCTATTGCTTGAGATATTTTTTTATTAGAAATTTTTCATCTTTCTTTTAATATGGATTGAAATAAATGTAATAAAAATATGTATTTCATAGATCATTAGGAAAATAATTTATCCCTTGCTTTAAAGTGTTATATACTTGATTCTGTTTTTAGATCTGTGAATTCAGTTGTTAAATATACTATTATTAACTCAAAATTTATATTTGAATCCCTATTTTGACCTGTATTGAGCAATGAGTTTTTCTTTAGCATTTTAGATAAAAAGCACCCATTTGTTGCATATATCTTTTACTATTATTCCTGAATCAATTATGATGAAAAAAAAAAATGAACAAGTCGATTAGTGACAAAATTACAATTGTAAACCTTAAAACTAACTCAATATTTAAATTTTACCTTTTTTGAAAAGAAAGATAAAATCAATAAATTCAATTAATTACTACCATTTATAATGGGTCAAAAATAACCGAGTGATTTGCCTAAATCTTATTGTAAGCAAGAATTTAAATTTAGTTGGCTATTTTAACTTGTAACTAACATAATTAACAGTAGGATATTACTAGTAAATATGACTTACTTGAACTTCTGGTATTCACTAATTTATGACTGTAGAATAATTTAGTAATCTAGATCTGTAGATTTATATTACAGAGAGGGAAAGGGGAGGCAGAGAGCATTAAAGGAGCAAGAGCAATTAATTAGTATTATTAGTAAATTCTTTATAATTAGAGTGACAAAGCTATTGCATAAAGAATTAAGTTGAAAGCACTGCAAGTGAACACACATTTATGTGTATACACATGCAGTATCAGAGGATCATTGTCAAGTGTTTCAATATCAAGGGGGTGTTTTTTTAATATGTAATGATTAAAAAAAATGAGTCAAGAATAGGGAAACTCAACACAGGTTTCTTTATTAATAAAAAGATTAACTTTAGAAGTTACACATAAAAAGTCAATGAATAGGAATGGGGGGTTTACCTGAATTGTAAATTTTTAACTTTACAGCCTAGAAGCAGTAATTATTTGCTTTTCTTAATGAAATGTGACATCAATTTTAAATGTAAATTGAAACACTGAGTTCATTTTAGAGCAAAACGGGATGAAAAGGATTTATGGTTACATAAAATTTCAAGTTGAAGTTGAACCCTTGGAGAGGGCTTATTCTCCATTCAGCCCTGAAGAAGCCATCACAGGATGTGCGAAAACTCGGCAACTATCAACAGCTTGACACAGTCCAACCCGGAAGAATAAACTGTACATACATCTGACGACCGTGGAAGCCTACGTGAACATCAATACATATTTGTTTATTGATGAAAGAAATATTAGTTACACTGCAAAATTGAAAAAATAGAAGTAGGGGGTTTAACTGTATTATAAATTTTAATTGTATGTTCTATATGTATGTTTATTGATAGAAGGAATATTTTAGAAGTCACACAGTGATATTATGTCCATTAAATAAATATTTATGAATTTAAATTTTGAGTTTTGGAAAGACCTCCCTCATTTTTTAAAGTACAAGAATGAAAAACTGTATTTAGACTTTTTGTTGCCACCATTGAATTGGTTATTTTGTCCCATATCTGAAGAGTAAGGATTGCTTTCTCTAGATTTTTAGTATAAAATTAGCCATTTAGTATTTAATCTTTAATGTTTCATGAGAAATCTGCTTAGTTTATACAGCCCTTATAGTTGACAAACTTTTTTTTCTTGTACAGGTATGCTTCTGGTGTAAAGTATGCTGTAGATGTATATAAAAATCAACCAGGAAGAATAGAGGATTACGAGCCTGGAAATTCATCAATTTCTGATAAAGAAAAGAAACAAGTATGTTGATTTTACTTTTAACTTAGTTTGAGCCTTTATTTATTCTCTTTTTAAAATTGTAACCTGATTATCGGGTGTATTGTTTTTTATTATCTTTTATTTGTTCTAGTGGTGGGACGAGGTAATGGACATTTTTGATGGGGTAAGTAATGTTTTACCTGGGAAAGAAGTGAAAATATATAATTTATTTAATTTTAATTTAATATAAATTCCTATTAATTTTTATTAACATTTTTTTAGGAAATGAATGAGTCCAGAAGCAATCACCCATCTTCAAAATATATTGGAAAACCTTATACTTAGTAAGTTTGCTGATAGTTTACAGAAGATAAAATTGATTAAATTATCATAACCCAGTTATACTTCTTAGATATGATTTTTAGCTCCTTGAAAGACACTGGCTATGAAAGTGACTCAACACTGGTGTTTAAGAGAAGAGAAAACAATATTACTGGTCAGTTACTTTCTCCTTCTGAACAGAAAATGGCTTATAAAGTCATTCAGAAAGGTGGAGAGGTACCCTTTCAAGGATTGAGGAAGACAGTACCCGAGCGACCTAAAGGTATTTCTTTAAATATTAAAATTATTAAGTTCTACTTAAACCAAGAATATCTCTAAGAGATTTCCTTTAACAGCAAGCAACACAGGTTAACAAATATTCTCTATTTCTTTTAGTATTCTTGAAACTATTCCTACTTTGATGTGAAAGGTCACAGTGCAATCGCAATAGAATATTTTTATTTATTATGGGCAATTTAAAACATAATTTTTTATCAAAAATATGAGTTATGTCTAAATCTTTTAAATGTTGAGATATTGGTAGATTATTTTTGTATTATTTAATTTTATTTGAAACTTATGCTATTATAATAGCTGCAGATTTTTAATTTGAGTTTTAATGGAAAAAATACTTGTAGTGCGTTAATAGTTTGTTTTAAATAAGCAATAATGCAAAATGTGTAAGTGTCAAATTTTAAATCATGTTAATTATAAAGTAGCAAATGCAATTTAAATTTATAAGTTTTTTTTGTCATTAATTAAAAAAATATTATTATAAATTTTACAAAGAAAATGAAATATTATTGTTCAAATTATTAAAATGGGGAGAGGAGTAATTGAAAAAGTGGAATTTTATTTATTTATAAGAATTTTGGTAGGCTGTAAGACATCAAGTATCAAAATAGTATATGATAATCTGTCACCAGGTCTGCACAAATTTGTTTATCAGGAATGACTGTTTCAAAATAAGAGTTGTTTTTATTATTAAAAAAATATCATTAGTTACATTAACTACTTGTTTTGTTAAGTTAATTATTTTAATTTCAGATTTATCTAGTGAGTTAATTTTTAACCACTTCTAAAAAAGGAAATTAAGTCATTTTCCCCCTTAGTAACCTTGGTCTGCATTCTGTTTTAGAAGAGGTGTATGAATTTCTTTTTAAAACCCTGCAAAGTTCATATTTTCTATAAATTTTATATGTTGTAAATATAGCCAAATTACAATAAATCTCTTACAAATTAAAAGAACTATTAAGTAATAAAAGTGGTAATTTATTAAAATGTTTAATGTAAATATGTAGTAATATTACTATTATTATTCAATGTGGCTACTATTTTGACATAGTAATTAACAAAATAAGTTCTTAATATTTAATATATTTTACATCTGCTGATTTGAAGTACCTCCTTAGATAAATCATTAAATAAATTTATAAGGACATTTAAAAATAATTTTGCTTTATTTTATGATAAATCCATTTATGGCTGAGAATACTTTTCAGTAGAAGTTTAGGTTTTTATTTTATGTTAGGAAAAAAATGTCTTCGAGCTATTAATAATGAAATGGTATGTATTATAACTACAGAGCATGGAAATTCATGTTTTATTTTGTGTGGCATGGATGAATACACTTAATTTTGTCCTACACCTTTAGTGCTTTTGAAATTATATTTCTGCACTTAAACACATTGCTCAAAATAGTTTCTATTTTAATAAATAATAAGCCTAATTTATAATAATAATAATTTACTCTAAATTACACTTAAAATTATTTCAGTGAATGTGTATTACAGATTGCACATTTCTTAGTTTTTAATTTATGTGCTACACTTATTACTGAACTGTATTATGTGTAATTGGAATAATTTGGTCCAATGCAAAATGGTACACTAATATTATCAAATGGAGAGTTTTTTTTGACCGTAGATATTATTATAAGATATTATTATAAGAAGTTTTTTTGTTGGGGTTTGGCCAAGGTAGATTATCTGCCAACTTTTCAGCTTACATTCTAATCCATCTTCAGGGCTGACTAAATACAATGTCATAAGAAGAAAAATAAAAACAAAAAAAATTTAATGATTTACTATATTATTATTGCTATAAATAAATGTATGTGATATGATAAGTATGAATAAAGTAAACTATGTAGAAAAATTCAAAATACAAAAAAACTACCAAAAAAATATAATTAACCACACCTCCTATCATGAAGGCGAGATGTTGTGTCACCAAGATCCTATTTTCCAATAACTGAAAATTGTTGGACCCTACCCTTGAGAGGTAGGGTTTGAAACTTGTTAGAAAGTGTGGCCTGCTTCAAATGGGGCACTACAAATAAAAAAGATAGGACATTATTGTGGATGAGTAACTTTAAGGAACTAGGAGAAATGTTCAACAGGTTTATTTTGAAGGCAGGCTAATGGTTTTTCAGAACATTGAAAATGTTTGAATAAGTTGAAGAAATTTGTTCTGTCAGTTCTTTCGTTAACTGGATTGCATTGTAAGTTAATGTGAACGGTTTCAGATAAAAGGCATTTGTGTTCATAGGTTTCAGTGGAAAGAATGGTAATGATACGAATTTAAATGTGTGTTTTTCATGACGGCAGTTTTTATTAGTTTTTCTTTATGTCATTTTTGTGATTGTTGATTCCATGGGAAATAGGGTTTTTAGTTTGTCCAATGTAAGAACCATGGCAATAAGGATGGTGGAAATGAATTATAGTTTGTTGTTAGTGGAAAAAGCAAGCTTAAGATTTGGGAAAGTTTTTCTTAGGTTGAAAAACCCCAACAAAAAATCTAATAACACTAATATTATGTTTCATTTCTATAATGAAATTTCCTGTTGGTGTTTTCTTAGTTTTCGTAATTCTTTTATAATATTTTTACCAAATTTAACAATAATCCCTTTGAATATCTTATAAGTTATTATTTTTATATCTGAGAAGCTTATTCAAGTACATAGACTGACTGGTCTTAGACATAATAAGTAGGAGTTGTTTAAAATATAAATAATGTATAAAAAATGTTCTTAAGAATATATAATATTCCTAAGAAAATAAATAATATTCAATAATTTTCAGAATGAAAGTATTATTATTGATCTAAATAAATTTTGATATTATGTCAAAATAATGGTTAAGTATAAATCTTTTTTCATGATACTTTTCTAACTAAAAACCTGTTTTGGTCTGGTTTCAATCGTAATAAACTCATAATTTTTTATTCATTTTATTACTCAGTTATTGAATTTCAATCTTAAACAGATAAGTATTGCTCACTCTATAATATTAATAAAAGATAAATAAATTATATNCCTTCTGCGCACAAAGACACTAAAAGAAGGAGATACTTTCGGCCCTACCACAAATAGGTCTAAAGAAAGATGTCTCACTTACTCTATTAAGCTGTAAAATTATATTATCAAAGTGTACTATATTTCCTTTATACTCTAAGCCCAAACTTTAAATTTTAAAATTCATATTCCTTTCAAGAAAACGCACTTTGTTATGAATCTTGCCAGAAAATATGAAATGAATAAAGAAAAAAAAAATATCTCGTAATTTGTCTGAATTGAGAACTGCAAATACTATAATTTTGTGCAAGATTTTGAAATTTACTATATGATATGATAAAATTAGTATCAATAAACTCTCAGGAAAAATTTAATGTTATTATACGCCATAAGCAGGATTTTTTAACCGATATGGTATGCGTTTTATTCAAAAAATATATTTCTTTTACATACTTTAAGAAAAATCCATTTATATGGAAGATACATATGTAAAAATTTAATGAAAACAAATTCGGTACAACAAAATTTAAAATTCCATTCTCTTCGTTGTTGTTTATATTCGTTGTTACAGTCCGTGGAAGAATTTATAAACATTATAGGTGTAAATTGTAATTTTCAATCGTTAATGTTATATAAATATTTTGGTAAAAAACGTTTCGTAAATATTTTAATCTTAAATATTGTTAAGAAAGAATTTAGGAGTATAACTAAGATGGGTGAGCGCTTCCCTCACTCTATATATATTTGTATTCTCTGTATTTAATTTTTCTTTTGAAATTCGCTCATATGGATTTTGATCTCATATGTTTTTCATTGATATTGCCCCTGTCATTTGAGGAGCTTAATAATAGAAACTTAAATTTATTGTCTTTTAAAGACTTGCTGTATAATAAATAGAACCACAGTATGACATGAAAGTTTGACAATTTCTTAGCAGTGGGAGATAAAAACAACAAGAACATAATATATTAACTCCTTAATTCTTGTCAGTGGGTTGTGGCCACTCATTTTTTCAATGTTGTTAAACTTTGCCTGAAGTTAAAAGCTTCCAATATTGCTAATGGAACTTAAATGCAAAATTTTTTGCATTTTTAAAAGTATGAATAAAATTTTATAGTATAGAATCTATACTACTCACATACAGTTATTTCTACTACTTTTTTTTTCAAGACTAATATTTTTGATCCCCTACTGAAATATTTTTCACAAAAAGTCAGTTAGTTATAAATTTCTATAAAATATTAAATTTTGTTACTAATAAATATAATTAACTTTTCATTGAATGGTCCCCAATAATTTTTTTGCATTCTATATACTTTATATGTATGACTTGATTTTTATTTTAAACATAATGAGAAATTAGGATGTTCTGTGTGTGTGTGTGTGTGTGTCTATATATAGTTTTCATTTTGTTTATCACTGTATTTTTACCTTTGTAGAATTAGTAATAAGTTTTAGATTTTATTTAATCTCCACAAGTTCACAGCATGAGTAGCAGATCAAATTTGCACACTTTTAAGATTTTTCTATTTTAATTTTGAAGTTTATGAAACTTATTTCGAGTGAGCATGTAGGCTAAAGATTTATTTTACATTTATCAATAAAACAAGGCATGTTTGTAGGTGACGGTTTAGGGGCAAACCCACGTTGCACAGCTTCCAAAAATTCCAAAATAATTAATTAACAATACTTAAAAATAGTTTAATTTTCAACATTCTATTATTTCACTATTAATGTGTGCAATATTTTGGTTGGTTTGTTAATAGAAGATTCTGAAATTGAATATTTTCCTCTCTCTCCAACTCTTACAAGAATCAGAGTCCACAAGAGGCCTCCTAATGAAAAAGTTTACTATCCCATATCTGGAGAGCGCAGTTATCCAATACACAGAAGTTCAAGATCCACTGTACCATCGCCACCTAGAAGGAATTCTTCAAGATACAATCCTACTTTAAAGATATTTGCTAATTCTGGAAAAAGTTCTCCAATTTCTAAACCAGAACACAACCAAAACAAATGGTTGATACGACACTGTAGAAGTGACAATGCTATAGACATGAAATCTGAACCAATGAAATCTCCTGGAAAAATAAAAAGCACTATTATTAAATATGATTCCCCAAAGACTCAACAAAGTGTTATTAGACAAAAGAAAGATGTTTTGAGAAAATCTCCTGAATTAAAAGCACCGGGTGAAGTAAAAAAAGCTATAAGAGAATCAAGGATCCCTTCAGGAACAACAGTGAAAAGCTCCACTACTACTGTATGTTCTTCAGCTCGAAATAAAAAGTTGAAGGAAGATAAAGCTCTTAAAGTCACTGTTGCTGTACCATCAAAAGGTAAAGAAGTTCTTTCTCCATCCTCAACAAGCTCTAAAAGTGATCTAAGAAAGTCTCCTATATTTACTAAATCTCCTAAAGTCAAAGCTGAGAGTCCTCCAATTTCAAGAGTACCTAGATCTTCAAGTCGAGCAAGTATTGTGTCATTGCCAGTTTCTGAACAACCGAAAAAAATTAAAAAAGAAACTGTTATTGATCAAAAAAAGAAAAAGGAGAAAAAAATTGAAATTATTTCCAAAAATATTTATAAAAACAAAGATGAGGAAAAGAAAAAGGTAAAAAAGAAACAAGAAAATGGAAAGAAGAAAAATGGATTACGGAAGAAAGACAAGGAAAACATTCCTCAAGATGTACCTAATGGTACAGAAGAAATGGTAGCATCCGAACCTCCAAAACAGCAAGATTTTTTCCAAAAATTACTTCTCAGAGAATCAAACTCTCCTTCACCATCAGTTACTTCTACAACTGTGTCTAGAACTCCATCAATTTTAGAAAGAGCTAAGAAGTTTTCTGAACCAAGGGAGATGTGCTACAAATCAGAACCTTCTTTAAGAAATTTAAATGTGTATCTCAATCAAAAACGACCAGTCACAGAGTCGAGATTTAGAAGTTTAGAGAGGAAGCCAAATAGAACATTGAGTCCTTTTTATGGAACATATGAATTCTATGATAAAATTGATAAATTTGATCGTCATAATAATGTTTGGGACTGTTCTTTTACCTACGGTGGTACTCATGACTCTGTAAAAAGTAGAAGCTCTAGTGAGCCTCCTCATACATCTCCTGCTTTCAGTCCAGAAGTATGTGACAATGTTGAGTCAGTTTCTCCTTCTACATCAAGATCTCCTTCTTGCCGGAGAATTAAAAAATCAACATCGAAGGCCATTGAAACTATTTCTGGGATTCGTCGGAAGTTCAGGTCAAAAAGTTTGAATGAAGCAGATAGGCAGTCATTTATGGGTAGCACAAGCTCATTGAGTATGTCTCAAATCACTGATCATGAAGAATATAAAACTTACTTTTATGAATTACTTCATCAAACTAAAAAGTCTGAAAAATTTAAAGAGCTCCATAAATTTTATTCTAGCCTGGAAAGAATGGCAGAATTAGAAAAAACTACTTCCAATACTGATTTGCGCCCTCGACTGAAAGGTGAAGAAGTCATTGATTTTGACAGATGGAAACAACTTAGGAACAAAGAGAAAGCTGAGAAAGAATTAAGTTTCCTGTATGAAAAATTAAAAGATGACCAGAAAGAAAAAGGATTTTTATTTCAGCCCAAAGAACCAGTTAGATGGAGTGGGGATAGAGGTTTGAGGCATAAAGAAAAATCTGTAGAAGATTTAAGGGCTCAATATCAAAAATTAGTAAAAGATTCTCAAGCAGAGAAAAAGCAAGATCTTGCATCTAAAGATGTATATAAACCTTTGTGGAGGGGTAATTCAGTTGCAAATTTAGCTCACTCATTGACATCAGTAACTGGTTCTAAAAGAGGAAGACCAGTGAAAGAGGATAATTTTTCTTTAGTTAAACCTCCCATGAAAAAAGACAAAGAAATAGGTAGTAGTTTGTGGAGTAGCTTATCAATGGAACAAGTTAATGCATTGAAGAGTCAACTTTCTGAAATTTATAGTACCGTTTCCAATTTAAAAAATGAAAGAATTCAGAAAATGAAGCAAAATATTGAAGATTTTGAAGTTAATATATCTGATTTAAGGGATGAATCACCATTGCATGTTCGTAGTAATTCTCTTGTAGCTTCTAACCAGTTATATTCACCTGCAGCAAAAAAGAGAAGTGTTCGGAGACAAGAGTGCATGAAGGCAGATTCAATCAGCACTTTACCATCTTGGAAAGCTCCATCATTAACTGAGAATGAAAAAAGAAAACTTTCTATGTCATTGAGTGCAGAAATTAAAGAAAGAAACAAAAGGAAAAAACATGGAACTCTTGTTATACCTAAAGAAACATTAGGAGCTGTTGCTGCTATTAAAGGCCTTAAGAAATTTAAAAGTCCCTGCAATTCGGAAACTTCTCCCCGAACCTGCTATTCACTTCTTTCTGATGAGTCAACTGATAAAGGTGAAGATAAAAACAAGGATTTTTGGTTAGTTTTAACTCCAAAAGAAAAAGTCAGTGATGTAAAGAAAATGGTTGATGATTGGGGTAGCAAGGAATATGCAAGAATGGTACAAACTACTTCAAGTAGTAGTTCCAGTGCTTCAACTGTTATACATTTAGGAGCTAAAGATGATTGTAAAACTTCTGGTTCCAAAATCAATGATTTGTCTCAAAGTCAGACAGATTTAAGACATGATCCTGATACTTATAGAGCTGAAAGGAAAACTCTTTATTCATCCCAATCATTTACTAATTTAAAAGATTTGTTTGGTGAAAAGAATGCCACTCCATATGCTACTTTGCCATTGAGAAATATCAGGAAGCCTTGTTACAGTAGCACTGACAGCTTGTATAAATCTATATCGCCTGATCCAATGAAATATTATCGGGCATACTTAAACGTAGTAAAAGCAGGTGACGTCAGAAAACTTAGGGAAAAGTTTGAGAGTTATGATGATATATATAACCTTAGGAAAGAGGCTAGCCCCATTAAAAAAATGTTTCAAAGTGATCCAGATTTAGCCAGAGATTTTTTATCAAGAAAGGGTGGTGAGTTCAAGAAAGTTGTTGTGAAAGGTCAAGAAGTGGGAGATGTGCAAGGGCTGAAGAGAAAATATGAAACAAAGAGATTCTCACCCTTGCCATTTAAAGTTGAAGATAGATACATGCCTCATATTAATGTAATTAGTAAAACTGCCAGCCTCCAAAGGCGATCATGTACACCTCCATCAAAGATTGAAGCCTCTCAAACTGGTAATGTTGAGAAATTAAAAGAGCGTTTTGAAAAACAAGGAATGTCTTTGTTAGGTCAGATGTACACCTCTACCCCAGAGATAAGAGAACTAAGAGATATTGCACCATACCTTGAATGCGAATGGGTGGCTCATCAGAATCCAAGAAGAAGTCCTAGTCGAAAAAAACCTGGACCCAGGCCTGCATCTGCTTCTCCTGTAAGACAGTCCATACTCAAGCAAACTGACATATTTGCCAACCAAGAGTTCAACCCTGAGATACATCGACCTCTTTACCGATACCAGCCTGAACCTTGGCAGACAAAACCCTGGGTCAGGCCAACCGTCACTTTCAAAGGTGTCTTGTTTTTTTACTATTTTTATTTCATTATACATTTTTATGAATAAGGGTATTTATTTTTGGAGTTACATTTCTTCTGACTTTGAATCAGAAGTAGATTATTAACATGAGATAACATGGTAGCTAACAATGAGATAGTTTTATATCTTAGCATTATTTACCTGTCCTGTGGAAGATGGCAAGTTACAAGAGTCATCTCATAGTTAGTGGTTACATAATAATCACTTAATCTCAGTAGAATTATCCAATTTAAATTTAATGTACTGAAAATAAATTTAGGAGTGGACAAAAGTGTTGTTTTCATTAACTTTCATTTAAAATATATTGACAATAAAAGAATCCTTTTTCACTATTTGATTCTTTGTAGTTTTTTTAATTTTTTTCTTCAAAATATTGCTTTTACTGCACACAACACACACACACACACACACACACACACAATATATATATATATATATATATATATATATATATATATATATATATATATATATATATATATATATATATATATATAACNTAAGCCGAAACGTCGGCTGACAAAAAAAAAATAAACATTTAAGAAAGGAATCCCATTTAAAAAAATATAAGCTGCATTTGTATACTCAAGATTCAATAGGAACATTATACTGATGTAAAATCTCAACTGCATGTATATATATATGTGTGTGTGTGTCTGTGTTTGTGTGTAAACGAGTACTGCTGTATAAGGTGCTTTAAAAAAGTTTAATTCTTTTATTAATCTATGTCAGCCGGATTCGTATGCCAAACTTCATATATATGAGTGCCTAGTGCCCATTTTTTAAGTTTTTATGAACTACATAAACTATGTCTTTTGTTTTATTGCCATATCTGCTAATACCTGGTTTCTTTTGTTCACGTCACCCAGCGCTTTGTGCAAATGCATTATGATCAGCGGAACAATTGATCTACCTTTAGTAATTCCTCTTAGTCTTCTACTTCTTAGATTTTCATACATCATTTTTTTAAAGATGTGCAATGCTAGAATATTATGCCTAAAATATTTTTCTTCTTGACCTGATTTGGTGTTTTCCAAATTGCTCACAGAATTGACAAAATTTGTACATGGAGTCTTGATCATGTTTTGGATTTCTGTGGAGATTATTATTTTTAGGTAGTGACTTGTATTGGTTACAGTAAAGTATTTTGTTTAATATGCTTCCCTTACTTCACCCCAAAAAAATTGATGTACTACAAATGCTAATANCATATTATTCAATATGGTATTATAATTGTATTATTTTACTCAAAATTTGTTTGTTTTTGTTGAATTATAAATAAATATTATTGATGCCTATATATAATTTTTAAATCGTGATTTCTAGAATTGTCTTAATAGATTTTATAGTAGCATGATAATATATTTCGTTATAAAGTAAAAAAAAAATAAAAAAGTTCTTTATTTGATTAATTTATTTATTTATTTATCAATGAAAAGTCCATTAAAATCTTGATGAAGCATAATCCAGGATTCATCTTTAGTTGGTAAGCTATTTAAAAACTTATTTTGTGAATAATGTACTTAGTAATTCTTGAAAATAACAATAGCCTGAGGTCCTTAATATCTCTGTGCATTTCTAGCTAACAAATAATTTCCTTAAAAGCATCTTTCACATCAACTATAAATTTGCTCATTTCATGTAAAATTGAAGGACCTGTTCAGAAAATTTTGTTGTAACAATTCTCTTACTCCGTGTTAATGGGTCCTATCCCAACATCTAAATGGGTTGTTAACTAATTTACACCTGTAGATTTTTAGTATGGAAAACTTTGGCTTACTCAGATATCCTTCTTCCATATCTTTTAAAAATTGTTACATACCTCGTTTTCAGAATTTTAGTTGCTATGTTCAAATGTGTTGCGAATTTTGCAGAAATGAATTGTCAAAACTATCTAGTTTTTTTATTTATTGAAGTTGTGATCCATTTCAAGCCATTGAATTTTACTAATATTTTTAGTTTTTAACTGTAACTAAATAAAGAGGACTCTGAAGTATTTCTTATTCAGAATATGCCTTGAGTAGCTTTATCTAGTTTTCTGCTTCACCTAAATTCTTTAGACAATTTAGGTATTGTCCATGAAGTCAGAGATATGGTTAACCAAACTTTTGTCAACTTTCTTTCTTCTGTAATACTAGAGGGGGAGGCCTATCTTTCTTGAATACCATCATTACTTGGATAATTAATCTGCTAGGAATAATAAATAATTAAATATATAATAATTAAACAATAAAATCCTTAAGTGAATTTGAGTGTTAAAAAATCTTCTTTTGTAAAACTAACTCAAATGGAAATTACCAATTTTATAAATTTTAAGTAACAACGTGTGAGAATGGTCGGGGTTTCGAAACCCCATTCTCACACGATATTCGAGACGGCCAATTTAAGTAACAACATAAAGCTGTTGAGAGAAAATTGCTGGAATATAGTGAAAGAAAAATCAAAATCTTAATTATCAACAGAAGACAATCGATTTCAGTCTATCATATCTCATAGTAACCAAATGTAGATTTATTTTCTGCAAATGTAAAATAGCTAAGGGAAAAAAAGTACATAAATACTTAAAATTAAGTTTCTTTGTTATTATGCTCCATTATTAAAAATTGTTATAGAATATAAATATTAAAGAATTACATTTTTCTCAAATTATTTATAATTCTTTCCATTATGCTAGTAATAACAAAGATATTGACTTTAAATCAATTTAATATTTTTAAACTCTTCTAATCCTTCCCTGAATTCAGACAATAACAAATACAACAAATTATTTTCCCCCCAAAAAAGCCCAAATAAAAAGTTGGGTTCTTAATATTTAAGAGAGGATCCAACTTTCCTAGTTTGGTATAATATTACAAAATGTATAAAACAAATTCACAGTTGCCTAATACTAAGGAAAATAATAAAAGTATAATAGAGGAGTATAATAGAATAACTCTCTAAAAATTATAAATTTGTTTGTATTTTGGTGCATACTGGTTATTATGGTGCACTTCTAATAGTATAATCTACTATGTCTTTGCTTTTAATTGCAATTTATGAAAATATTTCTTTTAAAATTAAGTTAAATTTCATTTTTTAAACATTATATCAATAAAAAAAAATGAAATAAAACTAATAAAGAATAATTTCTTGTCATTCCTGTGAGTCTTGCAATAATTTGATCAGGCACTGTAAAGCTAAGGGATCTGTGACTTTTTTAAAGTAACATTGTGTTTTACATATAATAGCCGGCTACATAAAATAGCTTATATTTATTTTTGGTAAATTTTTTTATATTTATTGGCAATAAAAGATATTGAATTATTATTTCACTATTTTTTATATGTTATTGAATTAGAACAATATTTCATAGCTAAGTTGTTTTTATTAGTTGAAATTGAAAATTATCTCTTTGAGTCTTTTAGATTTTAATTACTTCAGTTTGTTTTCTATTAAAATGAAGTTATTTCTCATTTTATAAAAAAATTTATCTTAATCAGATAAATTGCACAAACGATTCCTAAGACAAATTTTTTTTTTTTTATTTATTTATTTATTTTTTTTTTAGGAATGGCATGTTATTCTTAAATTAAAAAACATCTTCCACCCTACTTTGTATTTTTTGCACTTTTTTTATTTTTATTATGAGCTCTATCTTGAAAAATTTTGAGTAGTGTTTGCAATTTTCTAGATTGCTATGTGTTGCATTTTGTTGTTTAGAGCCTCTTGGAAACTCTATTCTGACTCCACCAAGGGACAGTGCTTCAAAGCAGAGGATCCAAGGTAAAATGAATACCTTTATCCTTTGCACAAATTCAATGGAAAGCTGTGCATGCTGTATATTTTGAAACTAACAGATTGTCTAGATGATCTCATGGGCAATAAACAACGGGTTAATTTATTTTACAAAACAAATCATAAATAGAGAATTTTTGAATTAGATTGACTCTTCCTAAAACTTATCTTGAATCACTTAACTCCATAAAAACTTGCATACCAATAAATGAAATTTTCTTGTACATTGATTTTGTAATTTTATCTCATAAAAAATAATTCATCTAAAAAATTACTGATTCATAATATGAAATTATTTCATATAAAGTGATCTTGAAATAAAAAAATTTTGTTTTTATTTATTAGGCGATTTCAAATTCAAAATGCTATGAAATTATTATTTGGTGTTACAGTAAGACTGTATAAATCAATACATTTTATATTTTATAGAGAAGTAACCCATTTCATGTAATATATTTCACTTTATTTTAATAGATGGTATAAAAATATGTATTTACCCCATCTGGGTTCTAAACATGTTTCTAATGCATATTCAGAATACAAAATTTTCTCTCCTAATTTTCTCTTTACCATATTTTATAATGATATGTCATTACACCTTGAAAATTACGATTCCTTTTTTATTTATTTGTGTTGTATACTTTAATGTTGTAATAAAACATCAAATATTTATTTGCATTTTCTGAAATCTATGAGAACAAATTAATTATAGAATTGCTTGTTAAATTAAAAGTATAATATTTACATTTTATAAATATTATTTATTTTGTGGTCTTTAATCCCACGTAAATTTAGATAATTTCCTGGCTGGGACAGTTAGATTTTTTATTCTGTTCCCTTGCACTAAAAATTCTATAATATTTACACTTTTATAGGTTGAATATATTTTTTTTGTTTGAATATATTAAATATTTTTACTGTCTTTATAATAAAGGCACTTTGATCATATGATAAAATTTATAATTAACTGGCTTATAATTAATTTAGCTTCTCTCTTAATTATTTTTTGCAATCTTCTTTTTCTGTAATATTAAAATTTAATAGTCTGTGTAACCATTATAATTGTTTGTATTTCTTCTACTTGATCTCTTTTCAAAAGGTCTTCTGTGAAGTTTTTTGAGTCCTTTGATTCATTTTGCTTTAAAGCAGTTCTTTTAAGTTCTAAGGTAATATCAGGAACCTAAAAAAGGATATTTTATAACTAGAAATGCAAGGGAATAGAATAGAATAGTCCAGGCTGAGGTAGTAAGATTTTTTTTTATTGTATAAAATTAATGTGGGATTAAATACCTCAACTAATAAAATATTAAAAAAAAGAAATATAAAGAAAAAAAAATGAGAGTCTAACAAATAGCTGACAATGTTAGCTCCTTAGAGCATATGATGATATATTCATCTTACTTGGGGTTTTAGACTTTCAGTAGAGTGCGGGGAGTAGAAGGAATTATCAGGCTAGCCTCAGAGCTGTAAAGGATAGCATACTTACCCGGAAAGCAGGAAATCCGGGTTCTATTCCCAGCTGAGGTAGTAAGATTTTTTTTATTCTATCCCCTTGCATTTATTGTATATATGTTTACTATCCTTACATATTATGAAAATCATTACTTGACCATTATTCCTAATTTTNAAAAAAAAAAAAAGATATTTTATAACTCATTCTAATTTTATTTTATTTCCCTACAGATTTTTAAATTAACACTGAATTCTATGGGCCAGTGACATATTTCCTTTAAAAAAAAAAATGGAAATATTTATTTGAAATATTATTTTTCTGCTTCTTAAGCTGATCACTATACAAATCAATTCTTTTTTTCTTTTTTTTTTTAAAGTAATTTAATGGTCCTAATTCTCTAGATCTCTTTTATGCTGAAGTAAGGACTGAGACAACAAAGTGATTTGTTTTGCTACAGACTAACCTGTCATTAATAATTTGCGCTACTAATCACTAATTTACATTAATCATTATACTAATTTTGTACATTTAATTATTAAATCTGTATTCATTTACATTTCTTATATTTCTTTAGGTAGTAAATGGATTCAAAGGTATATATTCTTTACTCTCAAGTTTTGTTTGTTAAATAAATAGTGCTAAATATTCTCAGTGATAGAAAAAGATCCCAGTAACACTTCCAAAGATGAAATATACACTAACCATATAATTATAATTTGTCTTTATTGTGATAAATAGTAGCTATTAAACCATGTTCCTCTTGCCTTGAAACACTTCTTAGGTCATCTAATTCATTAAAATCTAATTCTTTCTTTCTATTTTGTAAATCATACACATGTTGGATAGAATTATTTTCAAGTTAATTCTTAATTTATAAGTGCATCTCATTAAGGAAATGATTTATTTTATTTGGCTTCATTGTCAAGAAATAATGTATTTTTTGGACTCAGAAGCTCATTTTATTTATATTAAACAAAATTTTGTAAGGGCTTCACAGAATGTATCAATAATGTGGAGGCCAGAGCCAGAGTATAAAAAAAAATTTAATTTTCTTTACTCTCCCTTTAATGGGAGGCAAATTCTTAAGTAAGTTTTATTAGTTTCACGTGATATTAATGACCTTTTTATAATGAAACAATTTTTTAATATAAAAATATTTTTAATACATTTTACAATTCAGTAATATTTTTATATAATATATAATTATTAATAAAGACCTAGATTAAATAATTTCTTGACTACTAATTTTGTATTTACATGTAAAGTGTCACAGATTTTTTGCAAAACTTGCTAAAGTATAGAGTAGGAATATTCTTTAACTTAAACCAGTGTATGTTGAGAGTGTTTTCAGGAGTTAACTTTTATGCATAGTATTAATTTATTTATTTTTAATACGGTTCTATATTAATACGGTAATATATCAAACATTTATTTTACTATTAATAATGATCACTGATTGCAGCTAAAAACAATTCCAAGGTATTAAATATAAATGATCTGGAGGGAAGTCTATTTAAAAAAAGAAGTTATTTTCTTTCATACGAATGTTGACAATTCAACAAGGAAATGAATAACTCTGAATCTTCGCTCTAAATAAAGTAGTTTTATAATAATAAAATTGTTTCCTAGTGGTTGAATGAAATATGACTATTACCTGGAAAATAATAATTAATTCCTCTATTATTAATAGTTGATAGATTTGCAAAATTGATTTTAAATGAGAGTATATATTTATTAAAAAGTTTGAGGTGCAACATATTTTTGAGTCCATAAAAATATGTCATTAATTTTTAATATTTTGAATTTTTTAGTTGACTTAAAATGTCCTTAGATCTAAAGTTGGATATTCTTGGGAGTATCTTCCTAGTGTTTTTGTACAAAATATGCAGGGTCATGGTCTGTTGGGAACCCACAATCAGTGACTGTTTCACTACTGCTGGAAGATATTGATCAGTTGAAGCATCTGTTCTTAGTTTCTTCTCCACCTCTTATTTTGGATATTGAAGTAATGATTCAGTTCTATGAATCCCTAACCATATTCAAATGAGCAAATTTTTTCTCTTCCTCAAAATATTCTTCATTTAATTATTTTTACCCTAATTATAATGAAAATCTGTCTAGTATCTTATACAGTTTTTTTTTCTTCTATAACATTAAATATAGTTTTTATCATTGATCTTTTAGTATTCCCAATTAAAATGAGTTTTAGTTAAATTAGTATTAAGTATTTTTTTTATTAAGCTTAATGTATTTTTCTCGATAATTTCTTTGATAGAATGGATATTTTAAGCAGAAAAATTACTATTATTTATTTAAAAGAAATTTGCTCTATTATTAAACTAGAATTAAATTATTGTAGGAAACTCAAATTAGTTTAAAATAAATGTATGCAGTTTTCAACATTTTAAAAGGATATAATTATATATAAATTATTTGATAACTATATGTAACTGTATGAATCCTAATAATTTAAAATAAAATATTCAATCTTCAATTCTTAAGATAATTAAGATTTTCTACAAATAACATTTTTATCTTATAGTTCCTTTTTTTAGTTTATTTAAAATTTCATAATTAATTTTTTAGGATAAAAGTCACATAAAATGATTGTTTAATTTTTTTATATTATTAGTGTAGAGANTTAGTGTATAAATTATATAATTTTCTTAAAAATTTAGTTAATTGACTTATTAAAAATGCCAATATTTCAAATAGATTTTATTAATTTAGATCTTTTTATAATTTTAGGAATAAATTTTTCTATTACATTTTACAAATTTTCAAATTAATGCATATTATTCAATATGGTATTATAATTGTATTATTTTACTCAAAATTTGTTTGTTTTTGTTGAATTATAAATAAATATTATTGATGCCTATATATAATTTTTAAATCGTGATTTCTAGAATTGTCTTAATAGATTTTATAGTAGCATGATAATATATTTCGTTATAAAGTAAAAAAAAAATAAAAAAGTTCTTTATTTGATTAATTAAAATACTCATAAAGTATTATTTGGAGGATTTGGAGGCTTCAGCTATTTAAATGGTTAAATTAAAAATTGGATAGTTTTGTAATATTTAGTCACTCCTATTAAACCTGTTAATCTTTAATTCAAATTTTATTGTTATGGTCGTGAAATTTTTATGGAATTTATTTTTCAATTCATTGAAAGTGAGGAGGGGGAGGTTAAGAGAAAATAAGACCCCACCAACTGCCCCTCTGAAGGTTATTATTGTTTGCTAAATAGCTCAGTCCCAGTCTTCACTAAGCTGAGGGAACATCTCAGGCTTTCTTTTTTTTTTTTAATCTCCCGGCCTACCTGAGATTGTTATTGTTTATATTTATTATTGTCCTGCAAAATATTAGCTGTCTTGAGTATAAAAATATCAATTAATTTAATTATTAATTTATGATTAAGACATATTGTGAAATTCAGGTAAATGAAATATGTTGAATGTTGTCAATGTTGTCAATCATGAACAGCCCCTTATAACTCCAACAAGATCTGTCAGTTTACCTTCTTTTATCTATGGACCAAAACCATACAGTAAGTTTTTTATTAAGTGGTATTTTTTAATTTGTAATTAAAGTGAAATTTAAAATGATTTGATATTAAGCTTTCTTGAATTTATTTGTCAAATTGTGGACTCTTCAGTATCTCCTATTTATTTGTGATGTGCTTGTTTACACTACTATTCTTTGACTAAATAACTGTTTTATATTTATTAATAAGTAAATTATCTGATTGACTGACTATCTGATTAAAAATATAAACTGAAATAGAATAACTACCTGATAAAGTATAAAATTATTAATGAATTAAAAGTTGTGACTTGCTAAAAAAATTGTGCTGTCCAAAACTTCTAGAGATTATAATAAATTGAGTACATAGCTTTAAGCTGTATTATTAATATATTTTAATAAATATTTATTTAATTTCCTTAATAAACCATAAATAAACAGAATTTTTTTTTAAATGATTTATTTTAGTCTTGAATATCTTGATGTTTTTAACTGTAAATGTTTTTCATGGCTTTTCTATCAAGCCATAAATTTTATCATATGGTAATTTGTTTTATAACTGATATTAAACCCGTATAGACAAACAATTTTTAATCTGTGCCAATAGAACTTCTATTTATGATGTTTGGTTTTGTTTATGTAATTTTTATTAATATTTTGCTAAATTTATTAATCATTTATCTAGCTATTGTAAATCCTCAAATTTTTGTTATTGACTTTTATCAGACTAAAGAATAATTTTTGTTTTGGATTTACTTTGGAATCATTTTACATGATAAATAACTTTTGCAAAAGATTCTTAAAAATGTTCGTTTCCCTTATAACTAGGTCCTTCAATTTCCAGTGAAGTTTTAGTAAGCCATTTTATATAAGTATGAAACTTGAAAGACCTTACAATTCTTGCTTAAGGCATCCTCATTAATAGAACAAAAATGTCATTTAAGAACAGTTTTTAAGCTCAATTGATAAAAAATTCAGAATTAAACGCATTTAACAGGATATCATTTATTATACACACAATATATATATATATATATATATATATATATATATATATTTATATATATATATATATATAAATAAAATTAAGAANTATATATATAAGTAATAATTAAAAAACATTGATTAGATCTTACACATAAGTCTGCCTTAGCTGGAATGCATAAGGAACTCTCAATTAGTGGTGAGTAAGGTGATGTCTCTACAAAAGTCTCTACATATGAAACACCCCATTATAATTTTTATGAACTACAAAATGTATAATCTAAGTTTGTCTGTTTATTCAATCAAAGTTCCAGTAACAGTATAATTAAGTTCAATAATTATTTTACTAATCATCACCGAGTAAAATAATTTCCATTAATTAGTTAAGGTTAGACTGTTATTTTACAATGTATATTTTATAATATGAATTAATAGCAAATGAGGTTTACTTTTGTATGAAATAAAATACATGGCTGTTATGTTTTTCCTTGCACTTATTTTTTTTTCCTTTTGGGAGTGTATTAGGTAATCTGAGAGGCCATATAGAAGGAAGCCACAAAAAAAACTTTTATAAAAGGAATATATTTATTATTCCTTTTGATTTTGAGTTAACTCCTGGAATCATTACTCCTTTTAATTTATTTTTTTTAAATTTAGACTACTTTTAAAAAAAATTAAAGTAATCATTGGATTATATTTATTAACAATTTTCTTTCTTCTTATGTGGTGTGAGTACCGAATAAAACCTAACAATACTATACTCTATGGTATAGTAACTTATTAAAACCTGCTTTGCAAATCCATTTAAACATATTTACATACTCATATGGAACATGGAAAAAAATTCTTTTTTTTTTTCTTTTTAGAATCTCCCCATCGGTATGTGGAATCAGAAGTGAATATTCATTATAAGAGCCCTGTCCGACGAGAAGCAAAGGCTGCCTGGCCTGAAGATGAGCTAGCTCAGAGGCAGGCTGAGATTATGCGAAGAATTTATCAAGAGCAAAAACGAACAAAGTACCTGAATGAACTTCATGATATGTACTCTAGGCGACATGCTGACAATTTATTGTAAGTGTATGTTCAAATTTAATCTGAAAATCTGACTATAATAATGATCTATAATAAATATTTGGCCTAAAGTAATAAATTTACTTTCCAGAAAATATTATTTTGAACTAAACATATCACTAATAGTTAAGTAATTAAGAAAATTAAACATAACTGTTTTTCATAAAAATAATTTAGCTTTAAACATTAACAATATACCATCTTTATTTTATTAAACATTTCAAAAGTAATTAAAATAATCTGAATGAAATGTCTATAGCAAAAACATTTTTTATATAGTTAGTTTTATAGGGAATATTTATTCAGAAACATTTTTTTGTTCATATCTGATATTTGAGCTTCATATCGAGGTTAATCAATTTCATTTAAAATTAAATTTAAAAAATTCATTTTTTAAAAGAAAGTCATAAAATTTGATATTATGCCTTCCTTATCTAAAGGTTTCAGAGATTAAAAAAATTGTAAGTCCTGTAATTAATTTATGTAATTATATATTAAATAAATAATTATATTTCTTTTTAATTTCAAATTCTGTGAAAGAAACAGCAGAAAATAAAAATAAATATGTATGTATTATTGATCATATAATGAGTTTATAATATAAAATGTCTCTATTTAAACCACTAAATAATTTAACTTGAAAAGCTTAGAAATTCAATAAGTTTGCTTAAAACCGCTACCCAAAACTCAATATGTACTCTGATTTCAAAATCTGACATGGAAGAGAGCTAAATAATTTTTGGCAAGATAGAGAGTGTATTATTATTGCATTTGATTGACCTCTGACATCAGGTGGTTTCAATGATTTCTTAGGCATTGACCTTACCCTAGAAAAGCCAGGAGAATGTCATGGAAAGTTCTTTACATTCAAGAGTGTATACCCCTAAAGAATTTCAAGGCAAAATGCTAATAGAGGTGATGCATTGAAAACCAGCAATTTTGTGTCATCATTGGGTGCGAGGTAGATAGATCTTAGCTTTTCAGAGAATTTGTTTTGAACAAATGAATGTATGTGTGTGTGTGTGTGTATATACATATATGTGCTTGTTTACACT
>KZ807197.1:134200-159136 GCA_000696205.2 Oncopeltus fasciatus | reverse complement strand
ATATTCTTTAAATATGAAGTTAAATAATAAAATGCCATATTTTTTTAATATAATATATTTGACAGGAACTTGGCCATAATCCTCAGGAGTGTAAGCAATATGAATGAGGTATTACTATCTTTAATGTTTATAAACTCAAATACAGATATACCTATACATATACCCATAATACATATAAGTATACCTATACTTATAGAATTAATAAATAGACAATTTTTTTAATAACCAAATGGGTTATGCTTCAATATGAATCAAACAGATTCAGCACACACACTTGTCTAAATAAGTTCTGACCTCCACCAGTTCTATAATAAAGGAACCAAATTCAATATTTAAGCTTTTTTATTGAAAACTGTTGAATGAGTTAGTTATTTCCCGGGTTGTAATCATTCAAGGAGAAGGGAAGGGGATTTTGAATGACACCAATTTTTAAATCATCCATGTTATATTATTATTTGATTTTCAAAACAATTTATGGAACATAATTTATTTTGTAATAGATTAAAAATATAATTTTGCTACCTTTATATTCTTTAACACTAAAATAAAACTAATGCACTTTAAGGAATATATTTAAAATATAACTTCATTGGGTGGGCCTCCATATTTAAAAAAAAAAAAGTAGAAACCTAATTCTTCTTCTTTTGTATTTATTATTTTATATTGCAAAACATTTAATTAATTCTTTTTTTAGTTTAAATCAGATGAGTGGCATAAGGAGGGGATTAGAAGAAAACCTTGATTAATGAAAATTGTCAATAACTTTGTTCGTATGAAGTACATAAACTGAATGAAATGGCTTTTGCAAAAAAATATTCTTTTATAATTAGTTTTATAGAGAATATTTATTCAGAAACATTTTTTTGTTTATATCTGATATTTGAGTTTCATGTCGATGATAATCAATTTCATTTAAAATTAAATTTAAAAAGTTAATTCTTTCAAATAAATTTGAATTTATCATTAATATATAAATAATTTCACTTAACGGATTATTCTTTTTATAGTTTTTGATCTTTTATTACTCACTCCACATTGATATGTTTTTAAATGTTAGAAATCATCATGGGGGAAGCCATGCTTTATGTATATGTAGATGTGGGAATAAAGAATTTTATTTCAATCATTCATTAAATTGTATGAATTTGACTGAAGTTGGTAAAATTGATACTTTAGAGTTGCTTGAAGAATTTATATTGTTTTGATAAATGAAGATACAGGAAGGAACATGATAAATATCGTTTGTCTAAAGAATTAATATAGGGGTCACTAATTGTAAAAGTTAAAAACAAATTTAATTATTGCTTAGTTTAAACTTGATATGTAAAATGCATTTCACGAAGATACAAGTTTAAAATGCTAGGTGGTTAATTAAACTGAATTAATGATGAAAAAATTTGGTAACAAGTTCTTTGTTAGTAATTTACTACTAATGTATAGCTTCAAATCTATTTAATAGAATATTAGAAATATTTTTTCAAAGTGTTTCTTGTCATTTATGATTGTGATCTGGTAGATTAAAATCAATCAAGGAGAAGAAAATTTTTATTGAAAAAGTGATTTTCTGCCTTTATTATTCAATTTTATCACTGATTTTACTTTTGCTTGAGGCTTTTAGATTTAAGAGGCAATTCCCTGCTAAATTCAAACAATCATGTAATTAATTTAGAACCAATTTCCATGACTCTTCTGAATAGGTGCTTCACCCACCTTTCTATTTCAGAAGAGTCTTGGGGAAAAAAAAAAAAAAAAAATAAAAAAAAAAAATATATATATACAGATAAAAATGATTTTATTTATTTTAGAATTTCTAGAATTATAGTGTAGTAGCTTCATAAAATCTACTGGCATACACATTTTCTAATGAATTGGCAAGTTTCATTATTTTATTTTTAATTCTTGGTAAAATAAAATAGCCAATAGATACAATTGGGATCCTTTGTATCTTCTTTGAAGGGGGGGGGGGACAATTTAAAAAAAAATAATTTCTTGACTTTGAAGGATTATTATTACAAAACAATAATAATAATAAAAAATAGTTTGCTATCATAATGATTTGTTTTATATATTTCTATTTGGAGAATGGCAATATTTTTTTCTCATTCATTGCCCTAAACAAGTGTAATTGGTTGTATTTAACCTATATGATGCAACAAATAAAAAATAATCACTTTTACTCATTGATAAATTACCATAATACACAATGTAAATAAACTTTGTACAAAAAGTAATTATAAGAAATGATAACTGCTCAACTTCGCTTCGTAAGTATTATATTTAATTAAAGCTAAGCACTTTCAAGACTAAATGTCTCATCCTCAGAGCCCAGGAATCTTTCAGACAAGAGTCTAGTAATGGACTAGATTAACTAAAAAAGTAATTAGTTTTGCAATAATAAAAATATTGCATTGTGCGCTTTAATGCTTATTGATTTAAACTAGCCAGTGGGAACAGGTTAAAATTATAAATATTCCTATTCTTTCCATTAAAGAAGTTGTGGTCTAATTTCTATTTGGAAAAATTTACATGTGCAGCTAATGAAAACAAATGTGCTCTTCGCGTTAACCAGCAAAACTTTTATATATAACTTTCTATTGTTAGTTTTTAAGGTATACTTAAAGTCTGCTTTAGTCCTCAGAATAGTAGTAATCTGCTATTATGTATTAACTTGAGAAATGCTTGGTCTTGATTGAAGTCTAAGGGACATAAGATCTAGATTTAAATAAGCTTGTCTGTTAGTATTAAGATAAACTTTTGATTAGGGTTCATGGTTCCTGACTCTCCTCATTAATATTTTCTTTTCCATCATAGTAATGAGTGTTTGGTGTGTAGTTCCTAATGTGGCACTAAAAAGTGACTCCTGGGAATATGCACAGTTGGTTAAATTGATATATTTATTAATGAAGTTACTAGTTTTTTGGTATTAATTAATATTTTTAGTTGTACTTTTATTTATAAAAATCATTTTTAGTCTATTTAAGGCTTATGATTACAACTGTGCTTACTTTAATCTACATATTATATTTNAATTTATATAAAATATTTATATAAAATCTTAACCAGGTATGTGGATATATCTTTTATTTAAATTCCACCTGAGGGTCTGAAGCACTTATGAAAATTAACAAAAGTTAAGTTTCTTTTTGGGTGCAAGAAAACTTCTCTAATTTTTTAATAATGTTTCCCTCTTAACGATTAGGTTTGAAACTAGTTATTTTTTCTTTAACTTTTATTATTAAAAGTAATAATGTAAATCAAATCAAC
This sequence comes from Oncopeltus fasciatus, assembly GCA_000696205.2. Lineage (NCBI taxonomy): Eukaryota > Metazoa > Arthropoda > Insecta > Hemiptera > Lygaeidae > Oncopeltus > Oncopeltus fasciatus. Next base: position 155,872 of record KZ807197.1, on the reverse strand, counting down.
AATTTGAAAATTAACCTTAACTTAAAAAATATTTCTTTGTTAATTGCTTTTAAAATTGTAAATGCCTCTGTAAATTTTTATTTTAAAATGTATTATATGTCTTTGTAAAAAGGTTCACTATTAATTTGACTCATGTTTTCTGTCGCTTATAGGCCCTCGCAGAAGTCACCTATTCCTTTGAACAGGTATGATGACTTCCCTGTTGAGGTCCAGCCTCCAAGGCCAAGAGATAGGACTCCAGAACCTAAACTTGTTGCTAGGGCATTGTACAATTTTGTTGGTCAGACTTCAAGGTAATTATGATTCTCTTTTTTCTTTAAAAAAATTAAATTAAATTAAAATATTTCCACCTCTTTAAATATTTTTGTTCTTAAACTCCCTCATTAACAGCAATGTTTACTTGGAAAACATGTTTATTGCTCAAGAAAATTGATTTTTTTTTCTATGGTTTNAGGTAATTATGATTCTCTTTTTTCTTTAAAAAAATTAAATTAAATTAAAATAATTAAATTTATTTAAATATTTTTGTTCTTAAACTCCCTCATTAACAGCAATGTTTACTTGGAAAACATGTTTATTGCTCAAGAAAATTGATTTTTTTTTCTATGGTTTTGAACCTAGCTTAAAATAATTAAGAAATTAAGATAATATTTCTGTTCAGACATTGTACTTGAGCTGTTCAATGTAATCATAGTATTTAATTACAAAAAAAAAAATTAATAATTTTAAGTGTTTGACACTTTTTTGATTGTTTCTGTTGGAATGTCGCTAGAGTAAAAATATTAGACTTCTTTTAGGCAAGCCAATTAAATCAATGCTGATAATTTATTTAATACTAAACCATTGAAATTTGTAACTAGAATATATTATTGTTAGTAGTCTGCCAATACTTTCAAAAAATTTTATATTTAAATTAACAAATTGTGTGACTTTATATTAATACTTGTTTTCAGATTTAATTGGCTAAACCATTTTAAAGTATTAAAAAACCATATGATAAAACTTTTATCGCATTTGCGCGATCTCTCAAACTTAATTTGTATTTAAGCAGAATTTAAATTGATATATCACATTAAGATATTATTTAAAAAAAAAATTTTTTTAAGACTCACAAAATCAAATTAAAATAACAGCATTAGGATTGAGAGATAACCTGAAACTCAACCCATGATTAAAAACAGTTTTAAAAATAGATAAACTATAATTTTCAATAAAATGCTACAATTGTAAAATTATTATTTAAATGTAAATAGTTAGATAGATCAGTTGATCAGAAATGAGGGTCTAAATTTGTCTCTAAATTTATTCAGAAACATATTCACATCTTCTTGCTTGTCATATTGATTAATATTTAATTAATTATATATTAAACTACCTATACCAGTTCTTACCCACACCTCACAAACCTGGACTTCAAGCAAGGCAGATGAGAAGAGATTGCTCAAACTTTTTGAGTTCCCCTAGAAAGATGCTTGTACATGAGCTTTTAATTAGCTCTCTCTCTTACTCTCTCTGCCTATCTGTCTCTCTCGCATTGCTTTAAAATGAGAAAAAATAATTCATGTAATTATTTAATTAAAAAAATATTTATTTATTACAGAGAACTGAGCTTCAGGAGAGGTGATATTATTTATGTTCGCCGGCAAATTGACAAAAATTGGTATGAAGGAGAACACAATGCTATGATTGGCCTTTTCCCATTTAACTATGTTGAGGTATATTTAGTTATACTTTCATGAAATTTAATATAATGAAAGTAAAAATAATTATTTAATCATATTTTTTGTTTAATCAGATAATTCCTTATGATGGCATTAGAACTTTGCCGAAAAAAGCTAATGAAGGGCAAGCCAGAGCAAAATTTAATTTCCAAGCTCAAACTCATTTGGAGCTCTCTCTTGTGAAAGGTATATTTATAAACCAATTACTATTAGTTTTAATCTTTCTCTTCATATTAGTTATGTTCACTTCATAATTTTATTTTATAAAATCATTGTGGACCTTTTAATTTAGTAACCATAGAGAATTATTNTTACATTAAAAATTCTTTCAAAGCTTTATAAAGTTTTGATTTAAACAAAACTTATATCTAGGGCTTTTTATGTTAAAATGTGTTAATTTCTAATTTTTTATCACCTTTTATTTTCTGAAGAAGTAAAGAAATTACAAACTTCTAAGTCTAACATTTTTTTATGTATATAGTATATTTTAATTTAAACAACTCTTTCTAAAATTCATTTATCCCTGAGCAATGTCATTTACTTCATATTCCTCTACACCTAAACTTTTTAAATTATCTCCTTTTCAAACAAGATGGGTTTTTTCTTTTCCTATCTACTGAACTTGTTTGTACCCCTAAATTATACTCTTAACTCTATTGGTACTTTTATTATATTTGTTAAAATGATCAACCCTTCCTGTTTGTTTTTTCCAGCTGTCCATTTTCTAATTCTTTCCTGCAAACTTCATTACACACACACCCTATGTTTGTGTGTGTGTGTATGTATTTATAATCATTATAACACTGGTCAATATTGTAAACTAAAATTCAAAATATCAAACTCCATACTTCCTTCAGAATTTCATCAAACATTTCTAAAACTTTAGTTATTAGTATATCCAAAATTTCAACTAACCTAGAATATTCCTTTCCACACATATTTAATTTTTACTCTAGATTTTTGTATAATTCTATTAAGATCTCATCCCTTATCCCTTTAATGAATCAATAACATATAACTATATTTATATTCCTTGATAGTAAGTAGTCTTTTTTTTTCTAAAGACTTCGATAATATAGAATTTATATTATTCTAATTGTCGCCTTTTAAAATAGTTGTATCATATAAGTAAAAAAAAAAAAAAGAAAAAAAAGTATTTTACTCAATATATCTTCTAATTAAAAATATAAGAAGTTTTGCTCACTTTCACACCTGCACAGATGCATATACACACTGTATTATCTTTTATTTTTTTACTCAATTATTTATTTTTCTATCTATGTTTAAATTCATTTATATCATCTACAAATTTATTTTATTAAAGTGTGTTTTCATAGTTGATTATGAAATGAACCAAACTCTGTTACTAAATGAATATAAATAAGTGAAATTCTATGTTATTTTTAGACTATCCACCTCCACCTAGGAGGAGGGGAATCTCAGCTTTATAATAGATTAATAATTCAATAATTTGTACTAGTTATTCAAATTTAAATATTCAATAATTTTCATTTGTTAATTTTTTTTCTCTGTTTTAGGTGAATTGGTTCTGTTGACAAGGAGAGTTGACGAGAATTGGTTTGAAGGAAGGATTGGGAAACGGAAAGGGATTTTTCCTGTTTCCTATGTGGAAGTTTTAGTGGAACCTGGAGAAAGATCTGGTTTGTTTAAAATTTCTTTTTATTATCTTTAAATATTATTGATACTGAAGAGTTAAGGTAAAAACTCCAATTTATCTTATTTTGTAATACAATTTCTAAGAACTTTCTAAGAATCAGTAAATATCCTTGTTTCTTATTTTTTTTGGACCCAACCCACCTGTTCTTTTACTAATTTATTTGTATCTTTAAGTAGAATGCACAGTTGACTATTTAGCACATAGTGGAGTTTAAATAAAACAGAAAAATGTTGAAGATTTTCAAAATCCCTAAATCTGAAAATGAGTGTTCTAAATTTGAAAATCCTGCCATGAAGTATTCAAAAATTAATAGTTAAAGTAATTTTGGAGACCTAAAAGGTTTTATAAAGGAATACATTTATTTATCTTTCTGAAAAAATAAATCTAAGCTAAAGAATTTAATTTCCTCAAATAATATTACAAATTACTTAGTATAAATTTTCCTCCATTGAAGCATTCTATACAAGAGAAAATAATCTCTGACAGATTTAAAATTCATTTCAAATAATCTCTAAAAAAAAAATGAACTTACATACTGAGTTGAAGAAAAAATAACAACTTATTTTATAAGGTACTTAGAGAGAAAAGCCATGAACTTTACTGACATGCTTTAACATTATGCAATTATAGTTTTAAAAAAATAAATAAATAAAGCTATAGCAGGGTTCTAACCAGCATTTTCTGCATTTGTCAGATGTGCTAATCTCTGCACTTTGTGTGCTTTAATCCCGGAATGCTAGGCTTACATTTTTTTCTACAGGATTTGAATGTCTCTAGTGATGACAATGATTTACAATTAGATGCTATTTAACTCCAGTGTATTTAATTAAATCATATCAAATGTTAATTCCCTCGGATGTATTATTTTCAACTTTTGTTTTCATTTGATGACTAATCTTTAATATAACTAAGGTTATAAGCACATTCAGAGCACCCTCTAAATCATTTTTGCATATTTTATTAATTTATTACTTTTTGCTCAACTTTAACTGATTATCAACCAATTATGATCGTTTGAGCAAAGTTTAACTATTTGCTATAAGGAGTTTGAAAAAGACCAATGGGGGAAAAAAAATTGAATATATGCATGGCTTGCTCATGCTTAATATGTAAAATGCCTGGTGAATTCTTGTTTCAGTCTTAAAAAGCTTCATTATCACTTTTAGTATAAGGTGAATAGTTAAATTGGTATTTCTGGTTTTTCTTCAGATTATTACAGATCATATCTATATTGATGATTATTTAAAATTTGCACAAAACTGGTAATTTTAAAAATGTTCTCTGATTTTTTTTTTTTTTTAATAACAAAGCTTTGAAGGTTTAATTTTTTTCTTTTATTTGTCCTGGTAGTAAAGTTGATAGCAATTAGGGTTATTAAATAACATTCTATTCCTTGCTCTTTGCATATATTTTTCTTTAATAGCTGAGCGCTTCCAGAATCATTGATTCTTATTTGCAGGAAGTCACTTAGATATCCCGAAGTGATTTCCTGCAGATTAGAACCTGTGCACCTAGAGCCTGCCAAGACAGAAACACTCATTGAAAGGTGACTGAGCTCCAAAGATGGAATCATTGATTCTGAAAGGAGAGTTTTTTGACCGTTGATATTATTATTAGATGATTTTAGTTGGGAATCGGTCAAGGTTAGATCCAAAAAAAAAAAAAAAATACAAATTTAAAAAAGTGTATTTTTATAAATTTGTATTTGTTTTTTGGATCTACCTTGACCGAACCCCAACTAAAATCATCTAATAATTGATTCTGAAAGCGTTCAGCAATTAAAGAAAACTGTATGCAAAGTGCGAAGAAATGGATATCAATTTCTTTCTTTCTTTTTTTTTTTTTTTAGATTTAGAAACCATTACAATGATGGTTTATTATTGAAATTTAAAAAAAAAAAAAATTCTGTCATTCCACTATATCTAGTTCATTATTACCATTATGTTATTTATTAATTTTTTTTTTTTTCAGAAACTCCATCAAGAGGGAGTACTCCAAGTAAACCTCTAGTTGCTCCTGCTTCACATAGTGTGATGCTGAATGGAGCAAAAGATCTGGGTCAGCAACATTACCAGCCACCAAGACCTATAATTTACTCATCTTCTTCTTTGGTTGGTATCAATTTCTATCCTAACTTTAATGGGGTCAAATATTGGGTGTGGATTTTTATCAGAACTTTCTGACATTTAGAATACTAATGAATAAATGAGTGCTAATATTTCAGAGCCTGTGGTTGACCTGTTGGTGGCAAGAATAACATTTGAAATCACTCATGAATGATGAAATTTCATTCCTCTAATCTCCTCTTCTCAGAGATACTAAATTTGGTATCTATAGTTTAAAAATTAGAGGTCCTACCCACCACTCAAAGTTATATTGTTCTATATCTTTCTTAAAATGAGTTTTTTCAAAAATGTTATTCAATAATAAATTCCATTTTGCTCTTAAGAATTTCATATTTCAGTTAAATTAAGAATTTAAATTTTGTTCCTCCTCTAAACCCCCCCAGACCTTTTTCAGTTATTAATGAACTAATCCTATGGGTTGCTAAAATACTAAATTTGATAATTGAGAACAAAGAAAATGTGATTTTATTAATTATTTAAGCAGATCAGACTCCTCTCTCTATATATATATCTAAACAATAAAACTATAGGATAATTGTAGCAGAGGATGCACTTGAAAAATTGTACCAGAGGATGCACTTGTGAAATTAGTTAAGGCCAATTTATTGAAAATATGTGTTAACTTTACTTATATCTGTCCAGTGTTGAACTAAAAAATTATTTCAATACAAAAACCTAGTCAGTTAACTAACATTGAAATTTACTATTTCTTGGTGGTTAAATAAAAGTCTTGGGAAATTCATTACAAATTGACAATTGTGGGCCTTAGAGATTCTCATTTTGGATTTATTTTTTATCAAATTTTGGGTATTCATTTTTTGACAGATCTTTGCATTTCGAAAGTCTGCATAATCAAAAAACAAACTTACCTATTTAAAATAAACCTAATAATAAAGTCTTTTCTTTCTTAATTATTAATTATTCCTAGGGTTATTGAAGTTTCTTGTTGATCTACAACAAAGTAGAAAATGTATTTTTAAGCAATTTTTTACCCATAAAATTTTATTATGTTCACAATTAACTTTTTTCTTTATTTTTCAGCCTCCTTCAAGCAAAATTCATGACATTGGTTTTGTTAATCAGACTTTACATATTGATACTCAGTCTGACCCTGTTCCGTGAGTTCTTTTTAAAGGATTTCTTGATTATAATTTTAAATTAAGAAATTTATATAACATAACAAATTTATTAGTACTCATATTCTACCTTTAGTTTCACTAATACTCAAATAATAAAAGTTAAACATTCATACAAATATCTGTAACTAAGTAGAGAATATATGACTTTTAAAGGCTTAGCCTAATGCAAAATTAAATTTTGCCTTTCTTTAGTAAAATTTGTCTATNTTCGAAATGTTGACAAATTAATTTTATTCCATTCAAGATTAGAAAAAATTTGTTTTGAGAAAAAAAAATTGAATGATGGCTTCTTTCATTATTCAGAGGGATTTTTTTATGAATGACACAGACCGACACACTCTTTCTTGGTTGACCATTCTTTTTGAGTAGAAGACATTTACCAGGCTTGAGGATACCATTGAATCCAAATAAATTATTATTATATTTTAAAAAAATACCTCTTTATTCTAATTAAATAACTGGAAATACAGACAAAGCCGATTTCATAAGAGAACACAAATGTGTTTAAGTAAATTTTATTTGCAGTGTCTCTCTTGAATAGACTACTGGCCTTTCTTTTAATAAAAACAAATGTTCATTACAATCAAATCTCCAAATAGATTTAATCAATGATTAATTAAGATAAAAAGATTAATGTAACTGTTACCTTAGATGCAAATGTAGCTTGAGGCCAATCAAGAAAAGCAGCAGTCATTTGAGCAGTTTGGTTGCTATCATCATCAATTGCCTATAAAAAAAATAAACAAAAAAGTTACGCTTCCTGCACTCACTTTTTATGTTTCAAATCCAACCAGAGGAAAGAGCAACAAGACAAAAATTAAGTATTCCTCTCTCTCTTCATGTATAGATCGCCACAAGTTATTTTACTAATGGGTACTATAGGAGGTTGAATATTTTAGTTTCCCAGGTGGCCTATTTTAGTTTTTATCCCAGAGGAGCTAAAATTCTCATGAAGTGTTTGCTTTTTTATTTTTCCAGGATATTATCAGGTATAGCTAAAGTAAACGATGTACTGTGACTGGGTGAAGTTTTTGATACTGTTTTCAATGCATCTCTACTTCAGATTCCCAATAGCCTAATTAAATAAAAATGCAAGCCCTCAAGTCAGATGTTCTGTTTATATGAGTATATATACATCCAATGGGTAGACATTTTCTGTTTTAAATTTATAGGGCATTGGCTCTTCCCTTACTTACATCCCAAATTACGCTTCTTACGCACAATAGCAGATAATAGTGATATGCTGCATAGGCTTTAAGAATTTTGATAAAAGTATTCAAAGATTTAGATGATACTGGCTCCTAAGCACTTGTTAAAAGTGCTTTTTAGGAAAATGTTATATTATGTTATGCAAACAAATGAAATTTCATATTTTCCATATTATTATCTACTAAGTGACTAAATGGTTTGTTTCCTAATTAAATTCATTATGAACACACCATTGTTCATCTCAGTGCCCCAAAAGGAATATTTTATGAATGGTATGGGATGGGAGCAAAAAATATTCTTAATTTAAAGTGTGGCACATATTTTTTTAAGCATTTTTTAACTCTGAACTACTTGATGTCTGTTTCTCAAAGAAACACTCCTGATGTTTAAATAATCAATGTTAAAATAGGAATAGAAGAGAATGTTATTATTATTTCTTATGAATATCGGTGATAGTTGATAAGGTAAGAGAAGTACTGTAATCGAGTTTAACCATTGATGTGCAGTTTTCAATGATTTTTTATGTTTCAAAGCCAATATAGCTCTATAATCACATTTTTAGACACTGGTCTCTATCCCTCAGTCTGTGATATTTGCATCTTTATCTGCATAATGCATGGACTGGTTTTGTTCCAATTATAATTTGCTTTGCAGGGGGTAAGTACCACTTGCCTGTAAATAAAATTAGGTGCCTTAAATGCAATAATATTTGTGTATTAGAAGAAAAATATAACCATAGACAGTAGTGCCAAAACGGCGGCTCTAAAGATATTGAAACTTACTTGAAATATTCCACAGAAAGAACCTAAGCACCCCCAGGCAAAAATGCTCAAGTTCAATTTTATAATTTTTATATGAGAGCCTAATACTATTATAATGAGATATATTAAAAAAGGTAAGTGGAGAGCCTCATGCCACAACTCATAAACTGATTTTGAAGCAAATCAATGACATCAAGACATAATGCTTAGCTGATTTGACATGGAATTACCCATTAGTAATAGAAGAAAATAATGTAATACTTAGGTATGAGAAGGAATACTTATTCACAACTTTTTAAAATTATTTAAAAAAAAACCCTATCTCAAAGCCCCAAATAGTAACATTGGAAATATAATTTGTAGAAAAGAAAAGAAAAGAAACTTTAAGACAAACTGAAACAAAACTTTAAGACAGTTTGCCAGTTTGAAACAAAATTATACTTTTGATATAACAATTTTCAAAAGTGTCATTCACTCTCATAAAATAAATAAACGTAGAAAAAAAATTTTTTTTAATGGATCTATGATTAAAACTGAAAAAAAAAACTGGTGGATGATAAAATCTTTATCATTAGATTTTTATATCTTAGTATACCACTTCCCAAACACCGGTGACTAGAACAAATTTATTAAGTATTTACTTGTTAATATCACTTTTTTTTTTTTGTTGAAAGAATAAACAATTTTAACAATATTATAAAAGAAAAATAGCTTTAACATGAAAGTATAGAAAAGGTCTCTATCCCTCAGTCTGTGATATTTGCATCTTTATCTGCATAAATATATATATCTTCATTCTCTTTCTTTCATTTGTTATTCTTTCTTCTAATACAGATAAATGTTGAAGATTCTTTGGAGAATTCAACTTGTAAGGGTTGGTGATGCTCATTGTGGGTGTGAATTCCAACCTTTTTAATATTGCCTTAAAGTAAGATGTCTCATACTGCTGTTTCTTGTACAAAGTACTAAAGCTGTTCTCAGTCAAAGTGATAATCCACTTCTTTCATTGGTCAGACTTTTTTTTATAATAATAGTTAGCCACCCTTTTAACCACTTAGGGTCATGGAGTGAGGGGCTGTCTATAGGTTAGCAATAAAACCTTGCCCAGGGCAGGATTTGAACTCACAGTGCCAGGATTGCGAGACCCAAATGGATTCCATGAGCTACCCTGGCACCTTCAGTTTGCACTTAATGAGGCTATAGTTTTTTCTTAGACTTAAGGGATATATATAACTTGTGAATTGTTCTTTTTCAAAAAAATTTTTATTTACTCATATTTTACTTTATTTCTTAACAAGGAATATTTGTTTCATGAATTAAAATATTTCATTGAATCATTTTTGCTATTTTTAAGTAATAAAGAAAATACATTTCTTGGTATGTTGCATTTCTATGAATGAGGCTGTTTCATTTTCTTACATGGGGAAAGTTATTTTGTAATCTGTATTAGCTTATTGGCATGAATGAAATTGACACAAAATTTTCTCTTCATTAGTAGGTTGAAGGATTGTTTATAATTAAAATGTGAAAATATATTTTAAAATAGTGTCAATGGTAATCATTGAATTTTATTGGTTAGAAAATTAAAAAAAAAAGTATTTTTTACAAACTCCTTAAATATACTATTATTAAAAATGCCTCATTGGAACACTGTTTCCTTGTACTTCATTAGTTGGTTTGCCTTTAATATTTCTGATGTAAGATTCACTTGTTATTTATGTGCCAAGAAATTTTAATTTATTTTCCCTTATCTGATTAAGAAACAGAAGTGTTATGGTATATCACTACACTTAATGAACCATGATTATTCTTTCTTTGAAAGTATTTTTGTTTTAGACCATTTTTTGTCATAAAAAAAGTGGGCAGTATAACTGCAAAGTAGATGCATATTTTAGATACTTCAAAAATAGTTTACTTTAACCAAATTGTCATTCCTATAATAATGCTGGTTGATTTGTCATCATATAGAGGTTTAGTCTGTTGTCCAATCTGTTCTGTGCGTTTAACATATTTAAAATGAAACCATCATTATCTGTGTTAAAGAGTAGAGCTCAGTTCTCTAAAAAATGTGATGTCAGGTCTTGAAATTTCAAATCTAACAATTTTACCTGAAGATATTTTTGCTCAGTAAAGTATATTATATAAAGAAATACTTAAATTAGCCACCAGTTGAAAATTTCCCTCTTCATAGTCATCTTGTGACTGTTTATATAAATAAATTACTAACATAATTTGAATGTTAATTATTTCTGCTAACCTTTAAAAAGAGATTGGCTTAATTTAAGGTGCTCTCCCATTATTCACAAATTTTTGGAATATATTGTTTAATTTTAGATTTGCAATTAAATTTAACTTTCTTCGCTAGTTTGATAAAGAAGGCTTTATTTCACTAGGTATCGAGTGCTATATAACTATATGCCAAAGAATGATGATGAGCTTGAGCTCAAAGAAGGTGATGTTGTGTACGTGATGGAAAAATGTGATGACGGATGGTATGTGGGCTCTCTCCATCGAAATGGTCAATTTGGTACTTTTCCTGGAAATTTTGTTGAGAGAATACAATGAAAAAGGTATGGAACATTAGTTCATTTTTGTCTACAATCTATAAGCTAATTGTCATTTTTTGAAATATATTCACACGTTTGTTAAGTTTTATAAAATATAATCTTGTTTAACAGAATAAATATGAAATATAATTTTACTTGTGCATCAGTCAGTCTTTACTAATGAAATAATTTTAGAGAAAATAATATTAACTCTTGAATTATTCTTCAAACAAATAACTTATGAAAGTTCCGTCTCTATAATATTACTTTTACCCTATCCCACAAGCTAAGACCAATTGTGGTGTTTTCTCCTCTATAATCAAGATTATTTGCAAAGCTTGAGATGTGGATTATTTTAGAATTTTGTATTATGTAACTAAATTTAAATTCTTTTTTTTTTTTTTTTTTGTTATTAGTATTATTCAAATTATTTTTAAGGTTTATTTGTGCTATCTAGGAATGGAAGGATGTAATAACATAACTACACTCCTCTCAACCTAAAATCAGAAATTATTATTCATGATATTTATTCTCTCTCTCTCTCAAGAAGCTGAATGAATAAAGAGCCACTGTAGTAGGCGAGCTAAATTGACTCATGACCTTCTTATTGAAGACCACAATACCCACCATCAAAAGGGTAAAGCAAAACCTAAAAGCCTAATTGGATTTTATAAGTGGGGTTCTAGTATCTTCAATACGACATGCCAGTTAAGATCTCAGTTTTTTTTTTCCCTATCCATTTTAGTTACACCTCACCTTTCAAGAGGTAGATATGTTTCTGTTGATCTGACAGTTTTTTGTGCTGCAGATCTGTTACATTTTTTTTATACAATATCACTTGTGAGTAGTTTTCTTCTCAATCCTGGTGATGCAAACTAGTGCACAGTGTTTATGCCCAAGGACTCTAATGAGTTTTAAGGAAGATGGCATTGGGAAATATTTACTGGTATTCAAAGTCAAAACAGTCAATATTTTTATAAATTTGTTAAAGTGTAAATTGGTCTCTTGATTAGATTTTACTCGTGATTAATATAGATTTTGTTATGCATTTTAGGAGCAAAATGCCTGATAATACAATTCTCAACCAGCCTGCCAATCTTCTCACATGATTGACACCAGGCTTCTAAGTCTTCAATTCTCAAGAACTCTCTTAAATTTAAATCTCTATCACGTCCAGCACAGGATGAAGAATTATTATTTATAACATCTTTGTGTTACTTCAAATCTTAATTTAATTCCTTAGCACTTATAGTTTTATTTAAATGACAACACCAAAAATTAATTTATATTAAGTTAACCATTCATACCAAATTATGAAATTAGTTTAATGGTACTAAAAAAAATGAAAGAAAATATTTGTTATAAATTTTACAAAGTTTATTTATTTTTGCATTTAGTTGAAGTAGTGAAAGTTTCCTATTCTGTTAGTTTTGTACAGGATTACTCTTTTGTTTTCAATGTTGCCAAACAACAACTTATTATAAGTTATTTATTTATTTTATAGTGTATTTTTCTAAAGCTATTTATTACAAAAATTTGTCAAATATAAGTGGATACTCTGCTGTAGTGAGTAATGATTTATGTTGCATATTGCAACATAGTGCACATTATACATTTTGTAACCAATAATTATACTTTATCAGTATTGTAATGCAACTTTAATGGATTGCGTTTGGATTATTTATGTTTTTTCAAATCGTTTCTTGTGCACTATATTTTGAAGATCACTAATATGCCCTCCATTGTAACTCATGTGTTTATTATATTTGTATATTTAAGAGGAATAGAAACATGAATTAAATTAAACATTATTAACATAGTATCTTCTTTTTCATGGTTGGTAATCGTATTGAGTGTAACACCATTCCAAGAGTGTGGGTTTGGTATGGAGTAAACCACTTCTTTACAATAAGCTTCAGTTCCTGTATTCATTTACTTATTAGTGCCTAATTTATTCTGTTTTATTCAAGTATACCTTAAAAAAATAAGGCGACAAATAACTTGTTAGAAAGGCAGCTGTTATTGCAAGTAGGTTGTCAGCTTTCAATGGCGCTGTTTTATAATAGTCTTGACTATGAGCTTAAAGATCTGTTATAATAATTTGTCTAGGCACATTACATATAAATAAATATGCTTCAGACTTCCAAATCCAAACTCTGCCTTAAAACAATTGTACTGTTAAATGTGTTACATTTCTTTTGACTAAAATTGTTTTGTTTTGATTTGAGGCCTAACTTTAGGTTTATTTTAGAAATATTAGTATCTAGTCATTGTTAGCCAAAAATACATATTCTAAAACTACCTCTCATTATTTTAATCCCTTTATTCCATTATAGAATAGTTTATTTTATTTCATAAAAAAAACAAAACTAAGTTTTGAGAATGAAATAAAGAATGCCAATTGGCAATTAATGCAAAGTCTATGGTTGAAGAAGGAATGACAAATTTATAGAATTTTTTATCAGTTAAAGGATTTCCTTCTTGAACTTCAGAACAACATATTTAGGTAAAGAAAGGTGAAAGTAAAATTATTACTTGCCTTGAGATTGTCAATGTATGAATAGTAGGAATGTAGACAAAATTAAAAAAGTTTGTAGTGATGGTCAATGTTATTTAAAAATAGAAATCATATTAGGTGAGAATATTTTTGTAAATCAGCTTACACATATTTAGATAAGACTAAGTTTAATGAATGTGCTAGAGAAGAAACGAATGTAGCCATATCGAGATACAATGCTGCCCGGTAGGAAAACATGATAAAGCAAACATTTATATAAACAATTACAAACAAAATTAAAACTATCTGTGTGCTAAAACACTATAGTTTGAATTATATGTTATGATTCTTCATATAATCCTTTTTTATCCATTCAGTTTAAAATTTAATAAACCAGTGTCAAATTCAAAGTGTCTAAATATTTTTGTAATAGTCTCANCCAAAAAGGAAATATTTACCACGTATGTAGGACAATTTTATAATTAATGTAGTATCAAAAATGTGGATTCCACTATCAGAATGTCTCAACTATTATATGTATCGATTGTTTCTACGCATTATAACATTTTAGCCACATTGCTGTGTCCTGGTAATCCCTTACAAGACAGTCCATATGATAATCTTGTCAAACATTCCAAAAATTTGTTGTCACCTCCTATCTCAACTGTTATCTAGGATGATGGCTTCGTCTATGAGGTACTCATCATCTCGTCAAACAAAATGGAGTTCTTTTTCAATAAACAATAATTTACAAACAATAACAGTTTGTTCACAAATAAGTTAATTATTCAAATCCTAAGAACGAATCCACGATCAATCTTTCCACATTAACTGGAATGTCTAAGCGCCTCCCACCTCCAGTGTGGAGGTCTTGAAGTCTTGAATTCTTTGTGTTTTAAGAAAATCGAACCTTGAAGGGTTACCTCATGGGTTGCGTTCGGGTCTCTCAATCATGTCGCTGCGGGCTCAAATCCCGCCCTGAGCAAGCTTTAATCAATAAATAAATATATACCCTGAACCATGAATGCTTAGAAGGGGATGGCAACCTGTAGTTAACCCCTCCCTCCATGATACAGAGAGGTTAAAAGGAAGGCTTAGGAATCTATAAACGGACTCATTGAATTTATTTCTGTTAATTTGAAACAATCAGTGGTCGAGAAGTAGACAATGGGCCAGGAAAGTGGTATCCTTGTATCCAGAAGCTATTATTAACCGCTTATCAATCTCTTAGTTTCTAACCACAAAAGACCAGCTGAAAAAACTGATAATGCGCTTAAGATAGGATACTTTCCAGTAATTATCTTGATAATGTAAGTATAAATTGCACGATTATTGAAAAAAAATAATAAGAGGTAAAAACTGAATTCAAATTAATTATAATTCAATTCAATTAATCTTCGTCTATTAGAAAGTAAATAAAGAAGAACAGGTAATAAATATTCAATGAATTTGGGGGAAAAGATAAATTCTTATTCGAATAGATTTGTAAACTATTAAAAAAATGAAACTAACTGGTTCAAAAAGAATTAGAAATAGTAATTTCCCACTCAATGTCAGAATTCTCTCCGATGCAACCATACTTGACAGTATTGCTGATCCCCAACCCATGTTCTAAGTGTGGTGATATGTATTCAGCCACAGAATGTCAAGTAAGCAGACATTCTGATGATGTAAATTAACTAAGACTTATATTTTATTTATAGAAGGGGAAGTTGAAGAATTAAATACACACCAAGCACTAGCAGCACATCGTAGGAAGAAGAGCCGATTCACGAAAAAACTTAGTAGAACTATACTATGGTCATAGAATTTTGTTTCTCTTCCATTAAATGAATTAAAAACAAAACAATACACTAATAATAATAATAATGGAAATTTTAAAAGACGAAAAATACAAGTTCTTTCTTAAAAATAAGTTTCATGCACAAAAACAAATAATTTTTAAAGAGAATAGCAACTTTGAGAGGAGTGTATTAACAAACTCTTGTGGAAGGGCTTTGCTCTTTATGACTCGCTTACCTCGAACACTGGATAATATTAAACGAGATTAAGTGAACGCGCGCTCGTGATTATTCACAAAATGTTTTGTTTTTAAGTTAGCTGCTACAGTTATCTGAATACCTGTCATTTACGTAAGATCTGTTTTTTATTTTAGTAGGATATGGGACTTTAGAATAATATTTAAGTGAATAATATTGATTGTAGCTTACGAATTGAATTTTTTTAAGTTACACATCTTTGGAATTTATAATGGAAACTGGTAGACCTATCTTTATTTATTTTCAATGAATGTGTGATCTAGGAAAGGCGTTTTATACATTGGACTTTTCACTCTGTTATGGCTGGTAGTCCTTTAATAAAGTTTTTTTTTTTTTTTAATTCTCATATTTTCCCTATTCTGTGATTTAAGGCCCAATGATCACCAAATGCAAATCAACGCATTCAGGGATTTGCAGTCGGTACCATGACTCGATTTTCAAGATGTTCACCGATTGGAGAAAACAAAATTATGACCCGCTCAAAATTGTATAGGTTTTAAAGTTTTAGGGAAGACCAAAACATCAGTTGTAGGTGATGGCTAATTACGACAGCAAACTGAAAAATGCAGGATATCAAAATTTTTGCTCCTATAATTTTATTAAAATAGTCCAATGGTTATAGTTTTATTATAAAAAGAAACTTCAATATAATACAGTAGTAAATATTTTTTAAATAGTTTAGCAACATTTAAGAAAGTTTTGACTACTGAGTATAGGATTTTGATTATCTTAAATAAGTAGATTTTGTACTACACAAAGGGTGTTACATTTTCTTTGTAAAAACAAAACTTATCATCAATTTATATGATATACTTATCAGTATCTTTATATTTTATTTTATCTCCTAATTTATTAAGGCTATTTAATATAAGAAATTGGGGTTAATTTTGATTAACTAATAATAATTTTGTTATTACTATGATATTTAGGATTTAGTAAATCCAAAAGTTTAAGTTCCATTTAAAGTTAATTTTTTGTTATTAAAGTTTTATGGAAACAATGTATAAAGAAGCAACAGCAGATTTTCTACATTTAAAAAAAACAAAAATGTTTTTAAAAAATACAAATTAACAATTATGTACTTTTTTCTTGTGAATCAATAACTTCAATAATATCATTAAGGTTTATTTTACAAAAGAATTATATATTTACTAAAGCAGTGCCGAAAATAAATCTATGTCCACTTTTTTTCAACCATTTTCAACTACTACTCAAGGACAAGTATAAATTCTAGTTTAGCAAATAGATTTTGTATCTACTTTTATTATAATCTGTAGTAACAATATACATTTTAATTGAGCAACTTTTTTTAAACATAATAAATTTCAACTGAATATTTTATAGTCAGTAATTTACTATTTTTAAGCATTTTAATTATTTTAAAAAACCGAGTACCAAGTTACAGAAAGAAATCAGGGAGTCCCTTGGGCTATTATAGCAGTGGAACTATTATTATATACTATTTTCATACAGTATGCCATCAAATTGCAAGATATTTTATTATTAGAATTTAATAAATACTTTTAAAAAAAAGATCTCTAGTGTAGAGGGAGTTGAATGAGACAACTGACGCGTCCTGGTAGTGTAACTGGCAAGTACACAGCCCGGATAGCAGGAGGTCCAGGTTCGATTCCTGGCGAGGACAGATAGTTTTTTATTTTCTGTTCCCTCTCATTAATTGTTTAAAAAATTAAAAAATAACTTTTCTATCAAGCAGAATTTTTAAATTGTCTCGTAATCTTCATGCAAATAAAAACTATGCAGCTAGAACTCATTTCCTTTCATGCTGTACATTTTACTCTACTTGTCTGAAAGTCCACAGTTGAGGAAAAAAAAAAAAAAAAAAACCAGGAAAAATTCAATACCACTGTTACTTACAAATTTAGTTGTACTAATAAGTGAGAAAGATTTTTGGGTTTTATGCAATATTTGTTAGGTCTTTAAGAAACTAAAGAGTAAAATTTTTAAATTATTTTCCTTAATAATAAGACCATTTAATAAATTGCTTACTTGTTTTCCAACAATAATTAAATCAACTTTTTCATCTTGAGCTAACTTTGCCAACAGTTTTGAAACATGAATAGGTTGTAAAGTATTTAACTCAGCTCCAGATATATCAACATGAATACCTCGATCTACTCCCATGGCTAAGGCAGTTCTTATTGTTTCCTGAAAGAAAAAAAAAAATCATGTTATAAAAAATAAAACTTCCAATGGACAAAAANTAATAATTTGTATAGGCACATTACATATAAATAAATATGCTTCAGACTTCCAAATCCAAACTCTGCCTTAAAACAATTGTACTGTTAAATGTGTTACATTTCTTTTGACTAAAATTGTTTTGTTTTGATTTGAGGCCTAACTTTAGGTTTATTTTAGAAATATTAGTATCTAGTCATTGTTAGCCAAAAATACATATTCTAAAACTACCTCTCATTATTTTAATCCCTTTATTCTTTTATAGAATAGTTTATTTTATTTATATAAAAAAAAGAATTAGTAATCCATGGAATATATTGTATTTACAAAATCATCTTACATATAAATTGAAACATTTTGATCCTTTTCATTATCTGTTTGGTTTCTATTACAGGAAGGAAGTCACCAGGATTTATCGAATTATTAATGTTACCATCTTTACCCCCAAATGTCATTAAGATATTTCGGAGGGCTTATTTATCTTATCATACAAAAAGTTATTTGTAATAAGATTAAATATAAATTTAAAACCTTAATCCTTTTTTACACCAGAAAAAAAAAGTATGTTTATAGCTTCATCTGTCATATAGTTCATTTTCCCCAGGAAAGATATATATTTCAAATTTCATAGTGAATTTTTCAAACAGTGAGCTATTACTTGAAATTGTGAATTTGCTAAAAATTACTTAGAGATAAAAAAAATTGTTAAATAGGGTCTTTAGGTAGTAGTTTATTCTGAAGAAACCAAATTGAAGCATGTAAGTCAATATTAATAAATTGAATTAAATAATTTTATGAAATTCCAAAACATTTTGTCTTAGAGGATTCAGAAATGTTTTTATATTTGATATACAAATAAATAATTAGTAGCCTGAAGAGAAATCAAATTTAATACATGATAAAAAAGAATAACAAATACTGTGGTGTTGCCAGTGCCAAGAAGTGCTATTCTGAGGGCTGAGAATTACATCCCCAGAAACATTTGCCAAAAGACCACAGCTTTGATTTTTCTTATTCAGCTTTGTTTTAATTAAAAAAGTTTTTATACTTAATAAGTAGAAGCATATTCAAATTTATGTCATAATTGATAAGATAAAATATGTTATAGAGTTTTACATTAAAATATAAAAATTAGTAATTATGGAGGAAGATCATTCTGAACAGTTAATTTAAATGATTATTCAAAAAACAAAACATTTGTTTTTATGTAGGGTGGATCTCTATACTTGCATAAAAATAATTTTGTCTTTTGAAAGTGAGCAAAGCTTAGACCTGGATTTCAATCAAGTCATTCCCATAAAAATCTTGCCTAGTTTGATTAGAAAATACCTTTGCACAACAAGTTTCTTGTGCAACTATGCTCATGCTTTGCTTAAAAGGTTGAAATTTATTTTTATTTTAGAATAAAACCAAACTGTAAAAACTAAAAAAAAGAAAATCTTCATCATTATAGTTACATCATCATAAAGGAGCATATAAAAAAATTAAGTGATCATCATTTCATCATATTCAAGATTTCAATACACTTTAAGTGTTTGACTCCTTAATATATCCCTTTATAGAGCATTAAAAAAAAAATAATAATAATTTTTTGTTTTAAAGAAGAAACATGACCCCCACACCAGAATTTATCTATTTGTAAACAAATAAATGAAATGTTGATTTATAAATTATAAAATTATTCTAAAAATTTTAATTTCATATAGCCAGTAATTGTCTGGACAATATACATTCATATGTATATATGAATTATACATTATGGGAAGAATAATTCAGGAAAATAAAATATCACACTTTTTGTTTGGTAATACTTGTTATAAATAGTTACAAAATGGTTCTCTAAAAAAATAAATTTTTGTACATAATGAATAACTCAAAATATTTAAAACAAAAGGATTATTAAATATGCCTAATTTTTCTCCATTAATATCCTGAAAAAAAAATGCAACAAAATTAGAAAAAAACAGCATTTATTAATGAATTAATAAAAGCATTTATTAATTTTCTATTGCGTTTATTTTAATAAGTTACTGATAGAAAATCACTCTTCTTCTATCTAAACTTGATATTTTTACTCCAAACTATATTCTATATATTCCATATAGGAAATAAAATAAAGTTCTGAAAGAGGAAATAGTAGTTCTTCATTACTTCTTAAAACAAAAGTCATCCCCAAAAGAAATTTATTAAAATAAGTTGTTGAGTTCATAGACTTTCCTTTTTAGAATTGTCAGAATATTGTCATTTAAGGCATTATTATTAAAGTGGTAAAGAGATTCAAAATAAGTAACATTTATTAATGTTTTGATAAAGAAAATACTCTTACTTCAAAGGTGGCCTCCTTCTTTGAGCTTGCCAATCAAGGTGTCAACATCTGGGAGAATGGAACCGCCTTGTCGCACAGGAGGATCTTCTACACTTACTATATCAATCCTAGGAGCTATGTCCACTCCTAAATCTTTGGGAGTAACTTTCTTAATAGGCTTCTTTTTAGCTTTCTAAAAAATAAGTTATTAATCATGACTATTTTCTAGTAGATGACTGAGGATTAACTGAAATGTCAAGTATGACTACCAATAACCTTTTGTTTTGCATTTAACAGCTATATACTAAATTTCCTAAAGACACATAAACACACATATTATTATTATATATATATATATCATATGAAGTGACTATCATTTATGGGATTTGGTCGATAGAATCAGATAAAATATTGAAAATAGATGCATAAAATCTATAATGAGAACTACCTCAATTTCTTTGGAATTTGCAAAAATTCACCATGTCAATTTTAACATATAATTTTAAAGTAAATTTCTGTCCTTTAGCTCAGAGTACAAATAATTTTACTAAAATCAGCCTGAAAAATATTCAATCCTCTAAACACAAAAATAGTTTTAAAATGTATGAAAATTCTGAACCGATCCATGTAGCTTTAAAAGCTGATGAAAGGATATATGATATAATTTAGAGGATTTGCTGTTATTGCAAAAAAAAAGAAAAGTAAAAAACATTATTGCTTACAATTGACAGTTACTTGTTTAAAAAAAAGGAGGAAAAGGGCTCTAATAAACTCTAGAAAAATACTGTCAAATATAACAAATGAAAACTAATCAATGTCAACTAAGCAGGATGGAGAAATATTTCTCTTAAGTTGATGTTAAAAAATAATTATTTGGTGATTTTTATTACTGGCCAACATCAGTCACTCATTGATTTAATTTTCATTTGAATGGGGCAAGGAAAACAGTCAAATATTTTTTAAATAAACCAATTTTTAAAAATTTGTTACAAATAATGAAATATTGTTTATTTAAATTTAAACCTTGCAAACCTGAGCTTTAGAGTGGAAGCCTAATTTTTTTCATTAAATTAATTATAGTATTATTTATAATATAGTTTTCTTTCTTTTTTCATACACTTCTACAATTGATATATAACAAATATTTGTAACTTTTGAATACTTGTGTTGGTGCTGACATTTTAGCAATCATCTTGGGATATAACTTGTTACAATATTATTAGAAAATACTAAGAGTATTAAAAATATAGAAAAAAAATTAAATGAGAAAAATGTACCATAATATTTGGAAGAGTTGCATAACGAGGCACATTTAATCTCAGATCTGCACTAACTACAGCTGGAGTTTTTACCTTAATAACTTCCAATCCTCCATCAATTTCTCGTGTGACTGTAAGGTCATTCCCAGAAAGCTCGATCTAAGAAAAATATTTTAAAAATATGAACAAA
>KZ807197.1:114741-127432 GCA_000696205.2 Oncopeltus fasciatus | reverse complement strand
AAAAAAAAAAAAAAAAAAAAAAAAAAAAAAAAAAAAAAAAAAAAAAAAAAAAAAAACTTGTTCCACTACTATAATTAAAATTATCAATGAAAGCTGCAGTAGAAATATTTATGATTTCTACTAAAAATAGGGCTTTTAGAAGTTCTATTATTCAAGTAAAATCAGGGGAAAGCAATTTCATTTGGTTACAATAAACTATTACACTATTATAGAATGAAAGCTGTATTAGTTATGTTAGATAAAGTTCAACTAACTTGGGAAAAATATGATACAACTTCAAGAACCATGGACATCAAGATGATGCATCATATAAACAATGGATATTAGTTTATTTGATAAAAACTTACTGTATATGGTGCCTATAACCAACTCTTGTTTTTTTTTTCTGTCCCTATGATGCGGTTAAATTGCAAGGATTTGTTTTGTACAGTACACAGATTTAAGATTTCCAAAAATTGTTGATGGAGCCCCCTCCCCCCCCCACTAGAAATAAATGTTTTGGGCAAAAAAGGCAGATAAGTAAAAAAATAAGTCAATATACTGGGCTACGTTATGACGATGTCATGAAATGGATAACAGTTTCATTAGATACATTAAGGATCATCCATTAATTCTCTTAATAAATTAATGAAAGATAAAAATGATCCCCCCCCCTTCACCTTCAAAATTTGATATTATATAATTTTATTTATATTCAATATTCAATCACAAAATCTAAAAATTAAATAAGGTAAAAAAGCCTGACTGACAAAATTTCTCAGAAGGTATGAAATCAAATTTTAAAATAAGTTTCTTTTGAAATATATTAGACGTATAAGTTCTGGAGCCAAAAATGTGGCTAATTTTATAGGAGTTACATATAGTTGAAGTAAGTGAGAATTAAGTGTTTAAAATATTGAATTGTTGTTAATACAGTTTTATCAATTAAGTTTTTAATTTTTATTCCTTTAGTTTTATTTTATTTCAAATTATCCTGAATATAGATGGCTTTTGTTCAGGACTGAGAATTCAACTAACTATAAACAGCCAGACTTTAGAAATTAAAATATATGATAGATAAACAATTGTAATAAACTATAAAAATAGTAAACCAAATACTATTGTATTTATATGTTCAAATGGAGAGTTTTTTGACTGTAGATATAATTATTAATTGATTTTTGTAAGGGGTTCGGTCCAGGTAGATCCAAAAAAATGCAAATTTTTAAAAAAGTGCATTTTTTAAAATTTGTATTTTTTTAATCTACCTTGACCGAACCCCAACAAAAATGATCTACTATTGCATTTATTTGGATGAAATTTAAGTTTTGTTTGACCCTATGAACACCTAAATTTGTAATATCTAGATCAATCATAATATCCTTCTTTTTTTTTTTTTTTTTTGGTAATAAATAAATACAGAGAAAGGTGTTCAAATATGAAAGTGGTGATATCAAAATTTTTGCTCCTATAATTTTATTAAAATAGTCCAATGGTTATAGTTTTATTATAAAAAGAAACTTCAATATAATACAGTAGTAAATATTTTTTAAATAGTTTAGCAACATTTAAGAAAGTTTTGACTACTGAGTATAGGATTTTGATTATCTTAAATAAGTAGATTTTGTACTACACAAAGGGTGTTACATTTTCTTTGTAAAAACAAAACTTATCATCAATTTATATGATATACTTATCAGTATCTTTATATTTTATTTTATCTCCTAATTTATTAAGGCTATTTAATATAAGAAATTGGGGTTAATTTTGATTAACTAATAATAATTTTGTTATTACTATGATATTTAGGATTTAGTAAATCCAAAAGTTTAAGTTCCATTTAAAGTTAATTTTTTGTTATTAAAGTTTTATGGAAACAATGTATAAAGAAGCAACAGCAGATTTTCTACATTTAAAAAAAACAAAAATGTTTTTAAAAAATACAAATTAACAATTATGTACTTTTTTCTTGTGAATCAATAACTTCAATAATATCATTAAGGTTTATTTTACAAAAGAATTATATATTTACTAAAGCAGTGCCGAAAATAAATCTATGTCCACTTTTTTTCAACCATTTTCAACTACTACTCAAGGACAAGTATAAATTCTAGTTTAGCAAATAGATTTTGTATCTACTTTTATTATAATCTGTAGTAACAATATACATTTTAATTGAGCAACTTTTTTTAAACATAATAAATTTCAACTGAATATTTTATAGTCAGTAATTTACTATTTTTAAGCATTTTAATTATTTTAAAAAACCGAGTACCAAGTTACAGAAAGAAATCAGGGAGTCCCTTGGGCTATTATAGCAGTGGAACTATTATTATATACTATTTTCATACAGTATGCCATCAAATTGCAAGATATTTTATTATTAGAATTTAATAAATACTTATTTTTATTTATTTTTCTTAAATCAGTAAAAATTTATATTCAATACAGAAGTATTAAACGCAATATACATAAGTATATAGCAAGAGTAATATACATTACTTATTTCGTTTCTCTTCTAGCAGCTGGTAAGTTTTTTTAAATTTTTTTATTTAATATAAGAGAGATGAGGAATTGGTCAACTGTCACTAATATTTTTTAGCTTAACAGTAACATTCTTCACATCAATACTTCTTAAAGTTCTTCATCTAACTACACAGTCAATAGTTCGTTGGATGAAATGTCATATACATGTAATTTTTTTTTAGTACCCTGGGAAGCCTTACCTGACTTTGTGTTGGTCCACATGACACAGCAATTAATTCAGAAGCTATTTTTTTCTCTTTTAGACGAACTGCTTCTTCAACAGCAATTTCATCAAAAGGATTCATGGAATGTTTTACTCCATCGGAAACTACACCTGACTTGTCTGGTTTCACTCGAATCTGTAAATAAATTAAAAATATAAGCTGTAAGTAAATAGGTACTTTCACTAAGGTAAGAGCTCACTTTCATAGCATAGTATTATTTTAATTGCATTTTGTTAAAAATATTTAAATAATAAAAATGTTAGAAAATGACAGTGTTTCATTACAAAAATGCTACTATTCATTCATTCAATTAAATACCTTATTTTAAATCACTAAATATTGTTAATTGTGACTTTAATTTTTAATGTTGTGTGCATGTTAACCTTACAATCACTTGTCTCACAAGATCATTTTAGAAACGGTAATATTGTAATGATAATACATGGAAGGATAACTACAGTGAAACTGAAAATACACACACAAAAAAAAAAAAAAGCTAGAATCGAGAACTCTGTTAAGCTAGTAAGATGACTAGCTTTAATAAATATCTTCTCCTTACTTATTTTCTCTTATCTAACATAATTTTAATTTGTGGAAGATAATACTTCTATCAATTGATGACACCACAAAGATGTACAGGTCAATTAGAAAGATCTAACATACTAGGTCTCTTCTAAACTAAAGTAACTTAGTCCGAGACCAAGTTACTTCAGTCATTTTTACAAATACTTAAAGGCTCTCCTACATACAATGATTAATAAGAAATGAATTAGGCATCTCAAAAGTAACAACACCTTTGACAATTAAAAAAAAAACTACTAACAGCCTGAAACGAATGCAGTTGAAACAAATAAATTCAAAGCCCTCAACAAGATGAGGGTTAACACAAACTATTGTAACTGCAATTAAATGTCATAATTTTTATGTGAAAAATAAAATACATTCTCCTTTAATATGTAACTTATATTCTTACATCAAATTCATATTGTGAGATCAGGGCAGAGACGCATCATGCTGTGCCAAGTAATTGGAATGGCTACAATAAGAATCTTTGTCAATACTTTCCCTGTGTTAGGTTCAACAAAGTTAAGCTCAAATTACAAAGAAGGAGACAGATGCATTTATAAGCAGTACTTTATACAAGCAAATTACTAATGGCATTTTATAAATTTTAAAGACTGTGATGTCTGTAAGCAGTTTAAAAAAAAAAGAAAAGGATAGCTGTAGGGAATTAAACTCAAATTTCCCTAAAAGTAAAATAAAAAGAGGGGAAAACTTTAATTTTATGTTCCTTAATATTTACTAAGGATATTTTAGACTTATGTTTATACTCTTCTTTTACAGACACAATTAATATTCAAATTCATTCCTCTATCAATTAAGTGTATTTATTTGTAGCCAGGTACTTTTCTAGAAAGTTCTGATTTGATCGCTTCATGAGGTAAACTAATAATCCTCGTTATACTTATTATATACAGAAAGATATTATTTTGGTTGAAACATTTATTTCAGTGAATTCGACCATAACATGACAATTTTTATAAGTNTTTTTATATCTTAGTATACCACTTCCCAAACACCGGTGACTAGAACAAATTTATTAAGTATTTACTTGTTAATATCACTTTTTTTTTTTTGTTGAAAGAATAAACAATTTTAACAATATTATAAAAGAAAAATAGCTTTAACATGAAAGTATAGAAAAATGTTTTAATTAATAGTCTAGAAATAAATATTTCAATATTCAACACATTAAAACATATATGAAGTCTAATCTTTTTATGAATATTGAAGGAAATGAGTAATAGGGAGGAGTACATGACTTTAAATATAAATCTTTAATAATTTTATAAGAGATACTCGGTATTAAATGGTGAGATTTTTTCCTCACAGATTATTTAATTTCTGAAAGAATTTTATGGGGAAAAATATGTCCAAAAAAGATTAATTACTCACATTTCCATCAGAAGTAGAAAGTGGGCTGTGAGAAAAACATTAGATTATGATACCAGATATGAAGTTATAGCATGACAAGTTCTATGTATTTAAGTTTTATTTATGTAAGTTTTGAATATGGAATGAAATGAAATGTAATAAGAGTTATAAATTTAGACAACATTAAGTAATAATTTCTAAAGACAGAACTGCAATGCTAAAAGACATAATTAGATGTGAACTAGATCAGTAGTTCCCCACGAAATAGGTCAAAGCAGGTTTGTATAAGTTTTCATAATTAAATACTTTGATAAACTTGAATAAAGTTAAGTATATAAAATATATAAACTTCCTGAAAGTTAATATATTTTTATACTAAATAATAAAAATAGTATTCTACTAGTAGAGTGGTAGAGTTATTTGCCAGAATATATTAAATTGTGAAAATCTATGTAAACAGGGAAGTTACAAATAATTAAACTACTTCTTCGAAATGTTGACAAATTAATTTTATTCCATTCAAGATTAGAAAAAATTTGTTTTGAGAAAAAAAAATTGAATGATGGCTTCTTTCATTATTCAGAGGGATTTTTTTATGAATGACACAGACCGACACACTCTTTCTTGGTTGACCATTCTTTTTGAGTAGAAGACATTTACCAGGCTTGAGGATACCATTGAATCCAAATAAATTATTATTATATTTTAAAAAAATACCTCTTTATTCTAATTAAATAACTGGAAATACAGACAAAGCCGATTTCATAAGAGAACACAAATGTGTTTAAGTAAATTTTATTTGCAGTGTCTCTCTTGAATAGACTACTGGCCTTTCTTTTAATAAAAACAAATGTTCATTACAATCAAATCTCCAAATAGATTTAATCAATGATTAATTAAGATAAAAAGATTAATGTAACTGTTACCTTAGATGCAAATGTAGCTTGAGGCCAATCAAGAAAAGCAGCAGTCATTTGAGCAGTTTGGTTGCTATCATCATCAATTGCCTATAAAAAAAATAAACAAAAAAGTTACGCTTCCTGCACTCACTTTTTATGTTTCAAATCCAACCAGAGGAAAGAGCAACAAGACAAAAATTAAGTATTCCTCTCTCTCTTCATGTATAGATCGCCACAAGTTATTTTACTAATGGGTACTATAGGAGGTTGAATATTTTAGTTTCCCAGGTGGCCTATTTTAGTTTTTATCCCAGAGGAGCTAAAATTCTCATGAAGTGTTTGCTTTTTTATTTTTCCAGGATATTATCAGGTATAGCTAAAGTAAACGATGTACTGTGACTGGGTGAAGTTTTTGATACTGTTTTCAATGCATCTCTACTTCAGATTCCCAATAGCCTAATTAAATAAAAATGCAAGCCCTCAAGTCAGATGTTCTGTTTATATGAGTATATATACATCCAATGGGTAGACATTTTCTGTTTTAAATTTATAGGGCATTGGCTCTTCCCTTACTTACATCCCAAATTACGCTTCTTACGCACAATAGCAGATAATAGTGATATGCTGCATAGGCTTTAAGAATTTTGATAAAAGTATTCAAAGATTTAGATGATACTGGCTCCTAAGCACTTGTTAAAAGTGCTTTTTAGGAAAATGTTATATTATGTTATGCAAACAAATGAAATTTCATATTTTCCATATTATTATCTACTAAGTGACTAAATGGTTTGTTTCCTAATTAAATTCATTATGAACACACCATTGTTCATCTCAGTGCCCCAAAAGGAATATTTTATGAATGGTATGGGATGGGAGCAAAAAATATTCTTAATTTAAAGTGTGGCACATATTTTTTTAAGCATTTTTTAACTCTGAACTACTTGATGTCTGTTTCTCAAAGAAACACTCCTGATGTTTAAATAATCAATGTTAAAATAGGAATAGAAGAGAATGTTATTATTATTTCTTATGAATATCGGTGATAGTTGATAAGGTAAGAGAAGTACTGTAATCGAGTTTAACCATTGATGTGCAGTTTTCAATGATTTTTTATGTTTCAAAGCCAATATAGCTCTATAATCACATTTTTAGACACTGGTCTCTATCCCTCAGTCTGTGATATTTGCATCTTTATCTGCATAATGCATGGACTGGTTTTGTTCCAATTATAATTTGCTTTGCAGGGGGTAAGTACCACTTGCCTGTAAATAAAATTAGGTGCCTTAAATGCAATAATATTTGTGTATTAGAAGAAAAATATAACCATAGACAGTAGTGCCAAAACGGCGGCTCTAAAGATATTGAAACTTACTTGAAATATTCCACAGAAAGAACCTAAGCACCCCCAGGCAAAAATGCNTGTTGCGGGCTACGGCTAACTAATAATTAGGAACAATGAAATAAATTAGTTAATTTATTATGACAAATAATTACTTACTTTTAAAAAACCAGTCTACTGCCCTTACTGACTAATACGTAAATAAATATAAAATATATAAATTACTTACGGGTAACAAATTAATTAAAATGTAAAAGTAATTTAAATATGCTTATTTTTAACGAGGCCTCAAGATAACTTGTTAATTACAGTCAATTATCAATTATCATTATTATAGGCACTGCAAAGGCTGCGACTAGGCTGAAGCCCTGCGGTACGCAATCTGTCGCAGAAACTCACACAGACAGAGACTAACTTACCACTGACTCGGAGGGCCTTTGGCGAGCTGCTTTTATAACCAGAAGTCACGAGAAGAGTCTGGAAGAATCTCATCTGGATTTCTCC
The DNA here is from genome assembly GCA_000696205.2 of Oncopeltus fasciatus. Lineage (NCBI taxonomy): Eukaryota > Metazoa > Arthropoda > Insecta > Hemiptera > Lygaeidae > Oncopeltus > Oncopeltus fasciatus. Next base: position 120,026 of record KZ807197.1, on the reverse strand, counting down.
GTAACCCGACTTCTCTTTCCAAGACAAGGGGAGCAGATGTTACCCTTCATTGCCTCTTTCTTGAATAGGTCTGTTCCACAGCCACCTACTTCCCTAGTCATTAACAATATATATATTTTTATATATAGTAATACTCATGTTTCCAAATTAGTAGTTTAGATGACTTCATGTGCATAATGTGTTCTCGATAGTTAACTTTTAACAGGATACTGCTAATAAACAATAAGAAATCATGAGAAACTATGCTGAAGCTGTTAACGGAATAGAAGGAGCTTCACATCGGAGTCCATCATTCTCTTTATCTATTACATAAAGAGATTTATCATGATTCATGTTGATTTGATGAGTAGAATAGGCCTAACTAAATATAGTAGAAATTGCGTCATGGTTGTTGTGATGTTTGTGTGCTGGATTTATTTGTGCGAATTAAAAAGTAATTTTCGATGAATCTGCCAAAATAATTTGTTTAGGACACTGAAACTTAACAAAGAGTAGTTCGTAGACTAGTATTTATATGACAAATATGTTAAAAACGCAGCAATATTGAAAAATCAAATGTGGGGGAAGGGGGTTTGCTTTGAGCCTAATAAACCTTTTCATTCTGAGTTTTACTCTTTTTATTTAATGATCAAAAAGGCATAATTAGTTGTTTTTCTGAACGAAATTTGGCATGTCGTTAATAAATGCATAAATAAAGACCGAATTCATTATAGAGCAAAATTAGAGCAACAAAAGTGAGGATTTAGTTAATTATGAATGTCCATTAACGAAAATTCATTAACATGTTAATTGCTTCGGCAATTTTCAGAAATCTAGCATATAATAAAAATTTAATTTAATCACATTATATTATTAACACTAATTCTAGTGTATAGTTATCATCAAAAGCATAAAAAGTATGTTAAAAAAATAAATAAAAAAAGTATTACGAATTATCTCTTGGCTTCTGTAACATAAATCTCTTTATGTTAACTCAACTATGATTAATTCGTACAGAATCATTCCCTGCACGCTTCGACTTCTCTCAAGCTGAATCATAGATACGCGTTCATATTCGTCAGTAGTATCTCAGAAATTGTGGAGTGCATCACATCTTTCTTATGTGTGTTTTTTTTTTTTTTTTTAATAAATAATTATTGTCATAATTTCTTGTTCGTTTTTTAATAAATTTTCTATTCATGCAAGCCAGCAGCACTGATTTATTTCGAGTTTAATTGTAGCTCCACAAAAATGGCAATTAATCACAGGACGACGTAACACGTAGTTGGCGTCCAAGAAAATAATAAAAGACATCTCATAATATCTCTTAGTTGGCAGTCAACGTGATAACGGCGTTGGAGAATAATTCACTATTCTTACGGTACTTCTGCTCGAGGAAATTTTTTTTTTAAATTTTACTTTTTTTTTTTTTTTAATTCTCATATTTTCCCTATTCTGTGATTTAAGGCCCAATGATCACCAAATGCAAATCAACGCATTCAGGGATTTGCAGTCGGTACCATGACTCGATTTTCAAGATGTTCACCGATTGGAGAAAACAAAATTATGACCCGCTCAAAATTGTATAGGTTTTAAAGTTTTAGGGAAGACCAAAACATCAGTTGTAGGTGATGGCTAATTACGACAGCAAACTGAAAAATGCAGGGCATCTCGTGACAGTAGGCGAAATACATATATCATCGAGAGAATTGTGAAAAAATTAAAGGGACGGTGATATGTCTGCTCTCACAGAAGTAATCCATAATTCATTGGTAGACATGTCCTTAACAAGAAATGGCAAAAAACTTGCGGTTATTCGTAACAATTTGGTCAATTGGCGTGGGACATGCAACAAGTTATTCAAATTGCTTGACTATATAATACAGCAGATCTTTCGTTTAAAATCAGTTGCATGATTTTAGAAAAACAATGGCCAAAAAAAAGTTGCAAGGTAAGTGACTTTTATTACTTCAATTTTTTTTTTTCATATTTTGTAGGAATGAAGTGAAATTTCGAAATGTAGTAAACGTTGTGAAGATCTGGCTATTGACTGGTTCTTTACCAAACAATAGAAAAAAAAAAGATATTGTGATTAGAAATAATGTAATGATTATTTACAATTAAACAACGTTTTTCTAAGTTTAATATAAAACTTATTTAAAAAAAAAAAAAAAAATTGTTTCTCTTTTAGATAGATAACCAGTTACCAAAGCAATAACTTTTATGCTTAGAGAGAGACAGCTGCCGAAAACAATATAATCGCTCAAATTTATTATTATTTGTAGTTTTTTTGGCCTTAATTTAATTACATATTCATTGAACAAAAAAAAAAAAAAAAAAAAAAACTGTATTTACCGCTTCTTCTTCCGGGTTGGACGGTGTCAAGTTGTTGATAATTGCCGAGCTTTCGCACATCATGTGATGGCTTCTTCAGGGCTGAATAGAGAAATAAAAATAAAATAAATAAAAACTGTGTTTTTAAATCAATATTTTGTTGTGTATAATTGATTAATACTATTTCAGATACTTTAAAGTAATTCTGATATTTCAAATACCTTATTTATTTATTTTTCGAATTATCTCTTAATTTCCTTTTCTTGCAGAGGGTAAGAGGTGTGATATACTCTTATTGACGTCATACAAGGAAAATTCAGGTATCTGGGTAACAGCTGGTGGACTCTTTCCAGTTCATCCAGGTAATATACTACAGTTAAAGAGGATTATATACAATTTACCAGATTTGATAATATATAATATATAAACATTGTATGGGTAAGTTTTCCCAAAGGAATACACAGAACGATTGACGTTCTGATTCATTCACATTTGATCTCATTGTCGATGAATATGCAACATATATATTTCTTGGCAGTAATCATTAGGGGCCATTTTAACGATTGGAGTCTTCATAGGAAGTTTATATCTCACCACTGTTCACCCCAAAATGTACTAAATTTCAAATCCCCCCCCCCCCCCCTGCAGATTCACGCTGGCTCTCGTAGTGAGTATCTGCAGAGGCTCAGAGGCTCATGTGGATTAACGTAGCGAGGTAACCCTGAGTGGCGCCGACTGACAGACGTTATTTTTTCATACTCTATATTAGACAGTTCAAAATAATTTTTTAAATTATCTTAATTTTTTTTTTAACCTTCGTTATGAATGGCTTTAATATTATTTTAGACCAAGATCTCATCTCCACCTTCTTCTATAGTTAACTCCAATTTCATCCTAATCCACATGCCCAATCCCTATCGTCAGACTCCAATCTTTACAATCCTCCCCGGCGACTTAAACGGATATGGCCTCGTGATCTCCTGGGTCGCTTAATGCCAAAACTTATTAGGGGTGGGGTCGATGGGTCCTTTCTCCCTGCACAATGATGTTCACTTATAGTTATTTTTAATTTTTTTAAATTATTTTTTTTTCTATTGTAATTTCTCTATGACATCAAATTACAAGATGTTAATAATAGAATGTAATAAATAAAGATTTATTACTATCATACCTTCTATTATCCGTCTTCATTGGTTTCTGCAAACCATCTTCTGTTGGCGAGCGCTTTCGGACATTGACCATCTTCATGGCCGAATACATGTGTTCACTGTCACTGTCACTGTCTGTATTCAAGTGACAGTGAACACATGTATTCGGCCATGAAGATGGTCAATGTCCGAAAGCGCTCGCCAACAGAAGATGGTTTGCAGAAACCAATGAAGACGGATAATAGAAGGTATGATAGTTCTATACTCATTGGTAGTGAAAATACTGTCTTATGTCTTTTTGCGTTGTTGTCGGTTTGTGTGTCGTCTGTTCGTTTACGTTTGTGTGTTCGTTTAAAGACATAAGACAGTATAATCCATAGTCAGACACTATCAAACACAAACACATTTACGAAAACTTTCGGAACACTTAGAACACCTCAACAAAGGAGATTACAACTAATCTCTGCTTCAACTAATACCTGAAAAATGGACCTGACCCTTATAACTCTTGCGTTTGACAGACCTTATCGCCAAAAAAGTGACCGTTACAGCTAAACGACTTTTATACCTGACGCATCCGACCAAACCACAGAATACAAACGCAGTTGAATACAGACAGTGAGAGTGAACACATGTATTCGGCCAAGAAGATGGACAATGTCAGAAAGCGCTCGCCAACAGAAGATGGTTTGCAGAAACCAATGAAGTCGGACAATAGAAGGTATGATAGTTCTATATTCATTGGTAGTGAAAATAACCTTTTAAATGAAATTAATTGTTTGTTCATTCACAAAACCAACGTTGCAATTTTGGAATATTCTGTAACTTGAATTAAATAAGCAACGCCTTGTGTATTGTTTCCGACATCATCTACATTAAGTTTAATTATTACTTTTTGTTACAGGCACAAAATACATAATATTTATTCTTATCAGCTCAGGGATTTTAGTGTCATTTGCTATTGGCCTAACGGCATATTTGACTTTAAACCATGACCCTAGTACGGCCTTCGAATGCGTGCATTTTCTGGTTTTCCTCGCGATACTGATGTCAATGGCAATAGCTTTTCGATTTCAATCTCACAAGATGGAATCAATATATAGGTAAAACTAAATAACTGGAAGAAATTATCTCATATACAAATCACAAAATAAATTACCATTTTTTGTGTAATATTTTTTATTTTTTTAGGAATATTGGGATGGATACCTTCGATTATGAGGAAACTCTCGATCATGATACAAGTAGAGAGATGCAAAAAGTGAGGGACTCGTCCAGAAGTCAGAAACTTCTTTTCTGTAAGATCTTCAAGTATATAGTTGTGGGGGCTTATACGTCAATAACTTATCTCAGACCAGCAGCTCGATATTTTCTAAAAGAGCATCTGCAGGGGACACCAGATGACGGTAAAAATGTTAGCCATTACTGTGCAGTCCTAGTCTCAAGATATTTCATATGACATTGTTCAGTACTTTTAATGATGAGGGTACTTGAATGAGAACTCCTATCGATCTACCTACAGTTTACCCTGGTTCTGACTCGATTGAGTATTGCAGTTCATAAAGACTCGAAGTCAGTTCGAGAGAAGGGATCGTAAAGTTCTTTTCGACTTAATGTGTCCTCAGCTTCAGGAAGAAAGTTACTGAATTACTTAAAGCTGGTATTCCACTTGCCATTGTCCTTCTGAATGTTCCTTGGTATTGCAAAGAGAGGAACTAGAGTGAAATAATAGTCTTGATGACATTCCTGCTCTTCGAACTTATTCAATGAGCTCAGATCATTCCAACATCATATATACATATTAGGTAAAAACATATATATATA
>KZ807197.1:102332-114671 GCA_000696205.2 Oncopeltus fasciatus | reverse complement strand
ATATATATATATGTGTGTGTGTGTGTGTGTGTGTGTGTGTGTGTGTGTGTGTGTGTGTGTGTCTGTGTGTGTGAGTAACGAAGGTTGTGAACGGCTCAAATTCATTTCCTGTTTAAACGGTTGATCTGAGCAAACAATGTAAGAGGAAAAATTGGTATCCCGTCACCTCTAGTTTTAGAATTTATAAAATATTTATTCGGTTGTGGTTTATTATCCCACGTAAATTTTAAACAGTTAATGAGAGGGAATAGAATAAAAAAATCTATCTGTCCCAGGAATCGAACCTAGATCTCCTGCTATCCGGGCTGGCGTGCCAAGCCATTACACCACCAGGACAAGCCAGATATCTCATTAAATTCCCTCTACACTAGTCCTGGCTGGGACAGATAGATTGTTTTATTCTATTCCCTCTCATTAATTGTTTCTAGTTTTAGAATGTGTGTTTTTGCTATTTTCAGCTTTCATAGTACTTGTAAAATGCCTTTATATCTTTAAAAATGTGTGGCATTTGAAAGAAGTCTTATTTTGATATCTGAAAAAGCAATAAAACAGGAAGGAATATATAAGAGTTTGTGTGTGTTATTTGAAATTTAAAAATAAGTAAAATAAAATATAATGAAGTAAGAATATAATTTAATTTAGTGGTAGATGAAATAATCACTGGTGTAGTAGATTGCAGCTGAGTTGAAATGAAGTTCTTAGATTGTCGCTCTTAAGTTTAGCTGACACAAGGAGGCAAGATCTTAGATGGGGCGAATGGTTAAGGCTTGTGCTGATGGTCTTTGGCCTTCCTTCTTCTTCAACCCTAACCCCTTAAGAGCTGCAGAAGTCTCACTCTCGTTGTACTGAGGTGAGTCAGGAACAGAACTGTGAGGCCCAAGGGAGTCATTCACTCCGATACCTAGAGATTCAAGTTAGTACCCGGTTGTTTTTATACAATGCTATTCGTGAGTGGTACTGGGATTTCTCGTTTTAGAGAGACTATTAATTCCGAAGAGTTTTGTGTGAGCCTACAAATAATAGTAAACATTTAATTATTAGTTTCTTTAAATTAATGATTCAATTTGACAAAATACACAAATGTTTTATATTACAAATAGTATTATTGAACTTTTCAATATTATTCAAACTGTCGAGCAGGTATGCACAGACTGATGGTTGTTCCTTGTTGGCTGCCTTTCAACAAGTACAATCCTTGGTCGAACTTGGTGCTGTACTCCGTCCAGTGGGTGGTAGCTACCTGTGTGCTAGGTGTTGCTGTTGGCCACAACCTCTTCTTCCTGACAACTTGCGAGGACCTCACCGTGGCCTTTCTTTCTCTGGGGTTGAGCTTCCGCCGGTTGAAGAGAAGGGCAGCATCCCTACAACGATCTGCTTCTTGGCACGGTGCACTCCATCGCTGCCTGGTACAATCCATTCGCCATCATCAGTTCATCATCAGGTTCCCTATTTAAATTTCTATATTCCCATTTAGCTTTTATTTATTTGTGATTCTAATCAACAGTGAAGAAATATCTCGTCTACTTAAGAGTTATTGTGGTTATTCATGGATCTCAATGGCTAATGGAGGTATAAATTAAATAAAATTTGTATAAGAACCTCTTTAGTGGTTATCTATCTTCATGAATTTAAATTATATTTGGTGTAGGCGGAGTAATTATCTGAAGTATGCTTATATTAGATTAATAAAAGCAATCCTGGCAAAATCCATCACCTTTGAATCCCTGCATGAATGTTTGTAGAGCACAAATTGATTTATCATATTTTTATTAAAACTTTATATAAAACCAGGCCTACCCTCCTCTATATTTATTAATAGACAGTATTAATTTACCTAGCTTTTACCTACACAGAAACTAGTTAGTTTCTTGCTGTTTATTTTGACAAAAAATGTTGTTGTTTAAATTATTTTAGAAATTGTTAAAGCAGGTGCAATATGCACATAAGACTCAACAGCATAATATTAATTTTATCTCAGTATTAGAGATTTAGTTACCATTTATGAATACTTCCTTTATCTACTTCATTATCCCCATTCTAAATCATAGAAGGAATAGAACTATTCCTTACTCAGTGCACAGAGATAAAGCACTAAGTAAGGAATAGTTATCGACTAGGAAAACTATCTTCCATAGGGTCTGTCCAGTCTAAATTGCTTAATACCATATTGTGATTACACATAGTATTAGAGATGCATATAGGTCTTTCAAGAAATGTTATAAATACATTAATTAATCAATTAAAATAAGACACCATTCCTAACTTGACCGTGTCGAAATGTTCGATCTCCGAGGGAGGTTTCTAGTCACATCGCAGACTAGACTAACTAAACTTAGTTTGTTCCTAGGAGATTTTACTAAGTGATACCAGTGATTTTCTGTAGGATTTGTCGTCTATAGACTGACGGATCTTACAGACGAATCTGGCCGATTAACCAGTTTTTTTATTTAACATTTCAAAATCTGAGAAGTCAATGTGAATTTTTTCATAACTATTAAATAATTTACAAACTTCATCAGTTTATCAACCAAACTAACCAAACTTCAAGCATTTGGATGGCAGTGAACAATGTATTTTCCACTATGAATGAAAAATTAAAAATAATTAAATAAATAAATAAAAGGAATCATTAAATTTATTTGATATTGTAATATAATACTATATAATTTTTAAAATGTTAAACGGTAGAAAGACTATTGATATCTCCTTGAAATAAGACGAACAGCGATGGAGGACACGGACGCTTTCCGAACGAATCCAATTGAAGCTAATGTATGGAATCAGGCCGTATTCCACTTGATCTACAAGCAAGAACACATTCTTCTTAAGTATGTCGTAAACATTTGTTTCAGATAGGGGACTTATCTATACTCCTTGCTTCGACAAGAGGACATTTGAGAATTCCAAAGACTGAGAATTCGGACAAGGCGAGCAGCAGATCGTGACAATTGCAAAGACAGATCTCATGAATAAATTCTCTAATTCAATTGCTTTAACCATATCTATCTAAATGAAATACAGTATGATGAAGCGATGCATTACAAATTTTCCAGAAACATATCCAGGAACAAATAGGTTGCATGGAAATGCTAAAAATTGAGTTTATTAAATTTATAAGAGTAGGTACAAACTATAGTTTACAAAAAAAAAAAAAAAAAAATAAGTGAATTATAAATAACTAGTAAATAAACAACATACAATATGCTATATACTATACGATTATTTTAAGTCGAATTGTACAAAATTTATTTTTAAATTACGGTTGCTACAATTGAAATAACAAAAACAAAATAATAGTGACTATTTACTAAGTATCTCTAAAGAATTAAATATTATATAGTTTTTAATTTGTTATAAACTTTTCCCAATTTTTCGTACATTTTCATCCTATTGTTCAAAGAAATACGGCTTTTGGATTTGGGTTTTGTCTTACTGCCCGCAATATAATAGTTTTTATTGCACACATACACATGCGTAAACACATACACACACGCATTATATCTGAAACTTAACAAAGAGTAGTTCGTAGACTAGTATTTATATGACAAATATGTTAAAAACGCAGCAATATTGAAAAATCTAGAGACAAAAAATTATCATAGGGACTCATTAATAATAATAAATATTCTGTGAAAGATTTCAAGTAAAAACTTAGTACAGTAATAATTCAAAACTGTACCTTTACAGCATAGTCAATGACTCGTTTAACTCCTACAAGAACTCTAGCCATCTTTGTACCTTACTTCTACAAATAATTTTAAAAACTTAGAGAGCACTATATTAAGGTCAGTCTTATCTATACTGGGACAGCAGGTTCCTTCAAGGTTACTAATTTTATCAGTCAGGCTATATCTCGATACAACATCCAAAGAGAACGTTATTGCCAGTATTCTATGACGTCAATATGTTCAAAGCTTTAGAGTGGGGATGCGTACTTTTAATGTTTTCTGCTGGCTTTTTAGGTGAGGGGAATAAAAAGACTGTCACTAATGAATTGCATTAGCTAACTAGATTTTTATTTCATAACCGACATATATTAATATGCGTTATTGACTAATAATACCTCACATGTCAAAAAAACAACGAGGAAAACAAGTGAGGCCGTCTCTGGGAGGGAGTAGGGGATAAGGAAGTTAAACCCCTTCAGTTTCTGTCATTAACAGCTTCTTTAATTGGTTTGTTTCTTTAAAGAAATTTCATAGAACATAAATGTTAGAAAATTACATTTAATACCTATTATATTCTCCAATTTTTTTTCGAAACTTTAGCCAAACAAACACGTTGAAACTCTTAAATTGGGACTCAACTTTTGGTCTCTGGTTTACTTCTTATTTTTCCTTCTTTTGATTTTAGATATGAACGAACTCATTTATCGGACATAAGATACAACAAATTTTATAGCTGTCGATATCCAAACGGATTACACATGACCGCTAATAAAGTAGCCGATCAGGCGTGGCTTGATTTATTCACTTTAAATTTTTACTTAAATTGGCAGAGTTTTAGGATTTGGAGGTATTCTTAGAGGGATTGAGAAGCAAGGTTTTGAACCGGAGGGAAATAGGGCGATTGGCTGAAGGAGAGTGAAGATGTTTACATTTCTTGAAGATAATTTTGACTAGAGAATTTCTGATAATGAGAAATTAGACTGCTTGTAGATAGAATTATAGTTGGCAGGGCAAAGGCAGTGGCAATTTTCACGCTGTGCTGATTTTGTCATATAGTCGGATTAAGTGAAGGCTTCACACATACAGGCTTCATCAGACAGAATTTTATCACGTGTAGAAAGCCTTTATATCTCAAACATTCTGATATGTATTTTTTTTTTTTTTTTGTGGAGCTCTTTTACTTTCTTTGTTGTTTAATAAACTTTACTCAAGGAGAATATTTTTTTTTTCTTTTTTTTTTTCGCTTTTTTTGCTAGCTTCATTGATTGCTGATGAAAGCTGTTCCCTGATTTTAGAGTTCACTAACGTACCTATATTGTCAGGGAGGAGGTTGAAATTCTACTTCGTCATTTTTCTCATTTTGGGCAGCTGGAGTAATCAAAAAGGTAAGGGAGGTCGACATTTGGTTGGCGCAAGGACGTCTTTATGTCTTAATGTATAATTTGATGAGTGAGAATTTCGTACCGATACTGATATTGTATCTCAGTATTTGTTTTGAAATCCCCGCTTTTTTTTTTTTATAGTTCTGATATAGGTGAATTCCCAATAATATTTTCTAACAGACTACTTGTGAATTGCCGATGAGTATTCGGATCGTATCAGTTGAGTGACGTAGTGATAAAAGCGGCCTTCGCTGGCTCTAAGGCGTTCGTTATCTAACTGTTGGCCTGTAGAAAAGGACAGGAGAATCTACTGTCTTATCTGTCAGCTGATACGGAGATAAGAACGAATGAGTCAGCTGGTTTATACGTAAGGGCATGTACCCCAGACTACTAGAGAAAGCTTATAAGCCCCAGCTACCATTAATTCGAATATATATATNTTTCGGCTTACATTGTAAGACATCTTCAGGGCAGTCTATCATGAAGACGAGAAAGGACGTCCTGTTCCTAAGTCACATTTCCAGTCATGAAGACGGCTTACAATGTAAGCCGAAACGTTAGCAGATAATCTTTTTTAAAAAATACACTTTTTTTTTAATTTTTTTTTTTTTTTTTGGATCTACTTTGACCGAACCCCAACAAAAATCATCTAATAATAATATCTACGAACAAAAAACCTACTTTTTAATATATCTGTCTTAAAGGAACCGATACTACAACGATAATCAGTTGTTTTTCTTGATGAAATTCTGAAAGGGGCTTTTAAATGCAAAATGAAAGGCTTCGTTCATTATTGAGGTGAATCGAACAAATGGGAGCGGAGGACTACTTCAAAGGTCAAGTGTACCTAAAAATAAATTTCGGTGCAGCGGGCGATATATATTTAGTTTAGTGCAAGGAAACCCAACACAGAATTATTTACTAGAAAATATATTCATGATGAAATATAACAATATTGGGGGGAGGGGGGTTACTTGCACCGAAAATTTTAATTCTACTGTTTATAAGCTGAAATAACATGTTTTCTCTTACTGAAATGCGGCGTGTCACTTTATTTAGATGAGATGCTGAGTAAGTTATTTAGCAAAATCCGACGAATAGGAAAGTGGGGGGGGGGATAGCAGAAATTACTAATACGAGTACATTTTAATTTGTTTTTTTTGCTGGAACAGGTGAAAAACTTATAATTCAGAGCAATAAAACTGAACATTTGATTATTACAAATATATTTATGATAGATGAAAATTCATATACAAATATTCAACAACGATACAAAAAAAATTTGCTTAGTTTACGCACTCTCTGCGTGACGGATGTTTTAAAATTTAGATGATAAAATATTTATTTAGGAGCAACCATGTTATTCAAATAAATTTATTTGCAAAACAAAATTTAATTATGATTTTTTTTTCAATGTACTTTACTTGATTGACAAATTTCTGAATTTTACCATAACCAAAATCATTTTTTGGCCAATAAACTTCGTTTTATAAAACATTTAAAAACTTCCCTAATGACAGAAGCTCCGAAATTTTCAGCATTGTGTTTTATGTATATTTTTATTTTTAACTTTCCATTTAGTGTAACACCCTACACTTATTATCTTTCATAGTTAAAAAAAAAAAAAAAAAAAATAAGTGAATTATAAATAACTAGTAAATAAACAACATACAATATGCTATATACTATACGATTATTTTAAGTCGAATTGTACAAAATTTATTTTTAAATTACGGTTGCTACAATTGAAATAACAAAAACAAAATAATAGTGACTATTTACTAAGTATCTCTAAAGAATTAAATATTATATAGTTTTTAATTTGTTATAAACTTTTCCCAATTTTTCGTACATTTTCATCCTATTGTTCAAAGAAATACGGCTTTTGGATTTGGGTTTTGTCTTACTGCCCGCAATATAATAGTTTTTATTGCACACATACACATGCGTAAACACATACACACACGCATTATATCTGAAACTTAACAAAGAGTAGTTCGTAGACTAGTATTTATATGACAAATATGTTAAAAACGCAGCAATATTGAAAAATCTAGAGACAAAAAATTATCATAGGGACTCATTAATAATAATAAATATTCTGTGAAAGATTTCAAGTAAAAACTTAGTACAGTAATAATTCAAAACTGTACCTTTACAGCATAGTCAATGACTCGTTTAACTCCTACAAGAACTCTAGCCATCTTTGTACCTTACTTCTACAAATAATTTTAAAAACTTAGAGAGCACTATATTAAGGTCAGTCTTATCTATACTGGGACAGCAGGTTCCTTCAAGGTTACTAATTTTATCAGTCAGGCTATATCTCGATACAACATCCAAAGAGAACGTTATTGCCAGTATTCTATGACGTCAATATGTTCAAAGCTTTAGAGTGGGGATGCGTACTTTTAATGTTTTCTGCTGGCTTTTTAGGTGAGGGGAATAAAAAGACTGTCACTAATGAATTGCATTAGCTAACTAGATTTTTATTTCATAACCGACATATATTAATATGCGTTATTGACTAATAATACCTCACATGTCAAAAAAACAACGAGGAAAACAAGTGAGGCCGTCTCTGGGAGGGAGTAGGGGATAAGGAAGTTAAACCCCTTCAGTTTCTGTCATTAACAGCTTCTTTAATTGGTTTGTTTCTTTAAAGAAATTTCATAGAACATAAATGTTAGAAAATTACATTTAATACCTATTATATTCTCCAATTTTTTTTCGAAACTTTAGCCAAACAAACACGTTGAAACTCTTAAATTGGGACTCAACTTTTGGTCTCTGGTTTACTTCTTATTTTTCCTTCTTTTGATTTTAGATATGAACGAACTCATTTATCGGACATAAGATACAACAAATTTTATAGCTGTCGATATCCAAACGGATTACACATGACCGCTAATAAAGTAGCCGATCAGGCGTGGCTTGATTTATTCACTTTAAATTTTTACTTAAATTGGCAGAGTTTTAGGATTTGGAGGTATTCTTAGAGGGATTGAGAAGCAAGGTTTTGAACCGGAGGGAAATAGGGCGATTGGCTGAAGGAGAGTGAAGATGTTTACATTTCTTGAAGATAATTTTGACTAGAGAATTTCTGATAATGAGAAATTAGACTGCTTGTAGATAGAATTATAGTTGGCAGGGCAAAGGCAGTGGCAATTTTCACGCTGTGCTGATTTTGTCATATAGTCGGATTAAGTGAAGGCTTCACACATACAGGCTTCATCAGACAGAATTTTATCACGTGTAGAAAGCCTTTATATCTCAAACATTCTGATATGTATTTTTTTTTTTTTTTTGTGGAGCTCTTTTACTTTCTTTGTTGTTTAATAAACTTTACTCAAGGAGAATATTTTTTTTTTCTTTTTTTTTTTCGCTTTTTTTGCTAGCTTCATTGATTGCTGATGAAAGCTGTTCCCTGATTTTAGAGTTCACTAACGTACCTATATTGTCAGGGAGGAGGTTGAAATTCTACTTCGTCATTTTTCTCATTTTGGGCAGCTGGAGTAATCAAAAAGGTAAGGGAGGTCGACATTTGGTTGGCGCAAGGACGTCTTTATGTCTTAATGTATAATTTGATGAGTGAGAATTTCGTACCGATACTGATATTGTATCTCAGTATTTGTTTTGAAATCCCCGCTTTTTTTTTTTTATAGTTCTGATATAGGTGAATTCCCAATAATATTTTCTAACAGACTACTTGTGAATTGCCGATGAGTATTCGGATCGTATCAGTTGAGTGACGTAGTGATAAAAGCGGCCTTCGCTGGCTCTAAGGCGTTCGTTATCTAACTGTTGGCCTGTAGAAAAGGACAGGAGAATCTACTGTCTTATCTGTCAGCTGATACGGAGATAAGAACGAATGAGTCAGCTGGTTTATACGTAAGGGCATGTACCCCAGACTACTAGAGAAAGCTTATAAGCCCCAGCTACCATTAATTCGAATATATATATATATATATATATATATATATATATGTGTGTGTGTGTACATACATATACACGCACTAGCGTCCGCAATTTTTAAAATAATAANATAGTTAAAAAAAAAAAAAAAAAAAAAAAAAAAACTAAGCTGGATTCAGTTTCATTGCTCTATGCTAAATTTTAAGCCCGCTTCAGAGGAAAACATTTTTTCTCGCACTTGACATTTCACTTAATCCCCCACTCATATCGATCTGATTTTGTTTAATAAATAACTTAGCCAGAATAGCTTAGAAATTTGGCATATGACCTGTAATTCTTTACCAGACAGAGACACACAACGATTGTCATTTTCGGTTTATAGTAGGTATGATCGGTAAAAAACGGAAGAATGTTCAAAATAATCGGTCATGAGAACAAGCTGAATAGCTAAATTCTTTTGCAATTCTATAAAAAGAGATTAATTTAAATTTTAAGTTAATATAAAAATATTAAACACTATTTAAGTGATTGAGGAAGAACAAGGCAAACGCCAAACAAGAGATGGGAATTGTCTTCTCAGCAACCAGAGGGAGAATTATGTATTAATAATACTAATACATTTGAAGGCTTGTTTATAAAAATCATATATGCAAAATAACTTATTTTTTGTCTTATTTCAAAGAGGAAACAAAACAAATGTTTAAACAATTAATGCAAGGGAATAGAATAAAAAATCTGCTTGTCCTGGTAGCATAACTGGTAAATGCACCGGCCCGGATAGCAGGAGATCCAGGTTCGTGTCCTAGCTGAGACAGTTTAGATTTTTTATTCTATTCTCTCGCATTAATTGTTTAAAATTAATGTAGGATTAAATATTACAACTAAAAAAAAAAAAAAAAATGTTTGTTTCCACTTTTTGCTGTAGACCATTTTCTATCACTACGATTTTTTAATAATAAATTTAGGAAATAACGGTTGCGGTTGTTTTGTAATTAATCATTTGTTTCAGAGTAGTGAAGGAGTTTGAAGATGTAATGTACTTCCCTGCTTTTTTTTTCTTGGCAGGCTCTGCCATACTTATTTGCATTAGTTTATTCCTCTTTGTTAATGTAAGGATTTGTTACATTCAATATTAAATTAAAAAAATATCTGAATAATTAAAAAGTAAGAAATATTTACTTTTCAGAATGCAGTACCAATTGTTACTAAAGTATGTTTCGCATTGTTCTTGTTGGCAGAACTTCTTTCAGTAACTATTTATTGTTATTATGGAGAAAAAATTCGTACACATGTAAGTAAATAGAAATCAAATTACCAACGATTCTTCAAGTAATTTATTTATGAAATTAAGTGTATGGTCATATGTGACATGAAATGTCTTGTCTGAGGCTCTTAACTCAAAATCTTGTTAAGGACCTCTTGTATGCAATGGGAATACATGTCAAAATGACCTACGCAATGCAATATCTTGGTACTTTATAGATATAATTATATCTTATATTATCTTAGGCCATGTTGAAGGTCACCCAGATGTGATGACGGCACTTGTGTGTTACTCTCTTCGCCATTGTTTGTAGTACGAGCTCTTTTTGGACAGCATCCATTCCATCCAAATTTAATATAAAAAATTAAGAAAAAAAGCTATAAGTCCTTTTGAGTCTTGTTTTTCTACTACCGCGATTTTTAAAGTACAGATATTTTAAACACATGTCCTGATAGACAATCAAAACTGCAAAACACATAACAGTCACTCTTCGATTAGACAAAAGATGACAGACGCCCCTTCCTGGACCCTCCTCCGCATATTTACGGACGGGATTATTTGGGAATACCTCAAAGATACTTGTCATTGTTATATAATTAAAATCGATAGCATTTTCTTTATGCATACCTGCCAGTAGTAAAGTAGAACAATTTTGATTGTAGGCATTACTCTATGTTCAGCTTATATTAGCTATGAAATAATTGTCTAACGTCACTCAAGTCTCCATTTATTACTCTAGCTGATTGCAGACGGCTGTGTTGTCTGAGTCAATTGCCTACGCACTTTAATCGTTGCCGCAGTTGGAATCTTTCGCCTATTTCCATGATCCCTACGCTTGTGCCATCTTTCAAATCTTTTTTTTTTTTTTTTTTTTAATCATCAAGCCTAAGTTAAACTGGTCTCATTGGGGCGCCAGGGATCCGTTCGGGTCTCAATATCCTGGCGATGTAGGTTCGAATCCCCCAAAGGTCAATATTTTATTTATTAATAAAAAAAACTTGTCCTGAGCCATTGGTGTTTAATATGGGATGGCAACCTGTAGATAGCCACTTTCTCCATGACTCTAATTGGTTGAATGGGAACCTAACACTTATTATTTAAAAAACAAAAACAAAAAAAAAAACTGGTCTAACTTGCTTGCATGAATCGATTTTGAGAAGTTCTCACAAATTTCGAATCCCACAATATCTCTGTATTTTAAGATTAATTTTCAGAATGCATGTTGTACAATATTCAATGTTCTCTGGAGAAAGCAAAGACTAAACTATTATCTCCGATAATATTGGAGCTGATCTTCCTCAATATTGGATCTCCCTCACTTAGAATCACCCATTTTCCTAAGTTGGCGTTGAGCTATAGGTTACAGTATCCCACTAAAGACTTCAGAGGCGTAATGTCAACTAGTTTAAAATGTTCGCGCTAAGTAAGCACTAAAGTGGTACACCTTGATTTAGTGTCGGGATAGGTATTTCTCTCCACATTAGATTGTTTCATTGTCCATAGAAGACATCTTTGATCTTTAGAAAGACCAACATCAAATAATTGGCAATTATCTCAGAATACAGATTGGGGGGGAATTTCATATTTTATGTTTGACCCCACTTCAGTGAATTGTGGGAAGCCACTTTACAAATGTCACCAAATAGCATATGTGTGAACATACACAATGACCACAAATGATGCTGTAAATTAATGAAGTTACTTCTTAGTTCAATGAATATGAATATAATAAAATATTTTATGTATGTATAAATGAGTGCATGAGTATATATACATAAAATTAAAAATAATATTAATGATATGATTTTATTATTTTTCCAGAGTCGGGAAATATTCTATGACCTATATGATGGAGAGTGGGTAGAAGATATTCAATTTCTCAAGAGTTACTTCCTGATTATCCAGATAAGATCCATGAATGGAATGGACTTATGTCCCGGAGGTGTCATGACACTTAACTTGGAGACAAACAGTAATGTTAGTTTTTGTTTTTTAAAAGTTGGTAGGTTTTGTTACACACTATTATGTCTGATTTGTGGATGTGCATGACAGTATCCATAAACCTTTGGAAAATATTTGGAAAAACCAATACAATGAAAATTATATATAT